>JAWNNP010003021.1:0-13910 GCA_035044805.1 Leucophenga maculata
ATTAAAAAAAAAATTGATATTGACCCTTTCTCTTGTTTTATGCTTTTTTATTCGGAATTGTGGTAACCCAACAACAATTTAAAACGTACGCAATGGGGATGGAAAAAACAAAAATAAGTTATATACGCACCTGAGTTGTATGAGTACAATTATTTATCTTTTTTTAAAACGCTCTGCCTGCGTTATCCGGGTTCGAAGGACCAAAAATGTTCGCTTTGCCGCTTTTAGGCACCTGGAACATCCAAATCAAAAATCACAAGTAGCTGGCGCAGACAGGTGGGGAGGGTCGTCAGTGTCTAAAAAAACTCGCACGAAAAAAAAAAAGACAAATGAAACTCGCGTTTTTAATTTTAAATAATATAACAATTGCGCGCTCGCTTTTATTTAATACAATGAGTGTATACCGGTATAAAAAACGTATGCGAGTCTAAAAATATGAGCGAAAACTGAGAAGTGGTAGCGTACGCGTTGATTTTAGTTTTACAATTAACTCGACTTAAAACTAACTACTTCAATCAAACGTCACATCAAATTCAAATTTGGCGCTAACACCCCCTGTGACTAGTTCCTGTTTCCAAACCTGAAAAAGTGGCTGTGCGATCAAAGATTTGGGTTGAACGAAGATATCATCTGTGAAACAAACGCCTATTTTGAGGATCTAGAGAAAATCTATTATTTGAAAGCAATACAAAATTAGAAAAACGGTGACAAAAATTTATCGAACTGAAAGGAGACTATGTGGGAAAATTTAACTCGGTTGAAAAAAATAAATTCTTTTTAAAACCGCCTTATCAAACCACATATATTTGAGTTAAATTTTAATCGATATATATGAAATTATTCCATTGGAAATTTTGAAAATGCTAATTGGAATCAGTAGAAGATACATCGAGTTTGGCAATTCTAGCTGAACTAACAACAACATACTACAATCAATTCAATCGATCTCGGTTAGCCAGCCATATCGACTTGCCTTTTGATGCTGGTCTAGAACCTATCGGTTCCGCCAAATATTTTTTTTAAAAATGCTAAAAAATGAAAACTACAAGAGATTTTTTCAAACTGTGTTTTTTATTTGAAAGCTCAATCCTTCCGGTTAACAGTGGAATATGATTTCATTCATATGGCTGCCACGGCTAGCCATGCAGTACCCAATACGGTCGGTCCAATTTTTGAGTACATTTTCGACTGTGTGCAGCCCTATCTCGGCTATGGTATCGCGAATGTTGTTCTTCAAAGCTTCAATTGTCTCTGGTTTTTTTGCGTAACACTTATCTTTGACGGCTCCCCACAAATAATAGTCCAACGGTGTCAAATCGCAGCTCCTTGGTGGCCAAACGACATCAGAATTTCGACTGATAATTCGATCTTTCTGTCAAATCTGTCATGAGCTAAGTGTTCTTACTCTCTTTATATATGTATATTTTGAAAATGGACGTCACCAATCGAAAGCTCATAAATCTATCTATTTATCTATAATAAGCATAATAAATAATTATTAACGAAATTGAAAAAAACATACTTACCTATAAGGCAAGTCATAAAAAAAAATTGAGCTAAATTAGAAATAATTTTTTATATATATGTATACATACTTAGTGAGGTCTATCAAATCTTTTTGTTCCCAAACTCAATACACCCTTTTTCCCTATAAGAATGTGTAAAAGAATTAGTGCCCTTTGACTTAGGCAAATGGCGTAATAACAAATAGCTCTTGACCACGCCTATTACTAAGTAAAATGTTTTCGGGATACCTGATGCAGCCAAATTGAAAAAAATTTTATTAATGAACATTTCGATTCATCCCAGTAGCAAATGGGCAGTTTAAGTAAGAGTGGATGACCAATACAAATCGACAATTTTGTGCAATCTAATGTTTGCGCTGTTACATCTCTGCTCACAGATTTTTTACAGAAAAGTATAATACGGCATCGTAAGGAAATTAAAAGACATTTGGCAACAACGTATCACATATTAATCCGTTATACACAAAGCCATTTAGTCACACTAAAATGAAGATGAAATTGAAGATTTTGCAACTTTCCTCGCCAAATTGCGTCTATTCGAAAAAGAAGTGTACATAATCCTGTATCAAACGATTTTTTGTATAAAGAAACAAACACACAAACTATTTCATTAGCTCATTAGACTAAACACGGTGCAATATATCTCCCTGATCCTCAACACTCGTTAGAGTAGGGTATGTATGTTCAAGATCTTTTTAGTAGGACTTTTCAGTAAAAAACAGGTAAGGAAATTACAGTCGGGCGTAACCGACTGTAAGAGGCCCTGTTCCAGTTCCGGTCGCATAACAAACACATTAAATGTTTCCCGAGCTTATGACCAAACGCATGACCACTTCTCACTTCGCAAATATGAATGAAAAGAAAAGGGGGGTTAGTCAAATTCAATTGCTTATAAAATCGTCATTTATTATCCGATTTTGATGAACTTTTTGGATTTTTGCTAAGAGAGGCGTTGTCTTAATACTGGTGTACTGGGCAAATTTTTAAAATAAACTTGTGAAATTCCGGAGCAGTCCTAGTCGAATTCAAAAAACACGAAGTCTCTATCTATTACCGTTTCCGAGATCCTTTCGTACATACAGACGGACGGACGGACAGACGGACATGTCTATATCGACTCCTCTATCACTCCTGACCATAATGGGGGTAACTTTGGGGGGTCTCCGACCATTATTTCTATCTGTAACATACATTTGCACAAAACCAATAGGCTCTTGTACCTTCGGTACAGGGCCTAATTAGTTATTGCGCGTCTAATATAGTACTCGTGCTACAGCAACGTTCGTCACTTGGGCCGTCAACTACCGGCCGTAGTGATGAACATATGTATATACAGAATACACAGCTTGTATGCAAAAGCTATAATGCATACAAGCAAATCGATTATCGGTTGTTTGCAAACCATGTGCATTAGGGAGCATCGATTTGTAAAATAAAAAATGGTACCCAATTTTTATAAACTACAGTCAATTCTAAGATGTTTTCACTAAGAAACCATAGTTCTTAAATCAATTCCTGGTGCGCGCTTTTTGAGTTGAAAATTTCTTATTTTGAAATTTTATTTTATTACAATATCTTTAGTGTTTTTAGTCCGATCCTGACAAAATTGGTATCAAAACTCTTGTCAGGACCAAAATTCTATAGAATCAAAGGACCAATTGTCCTTAAACATAATTTTTGTCCTTGCAAGGCCAATTTTATGAATCGCTTTTGTGAAGATAGATCTAAAAAAAAATCATTAAAATCAACGCTATTTATTGCCCAAAGGACTTATCCTCGAAAAATTTATAATAAATGTTTTTTGTTCGCATTTCTACGCTGTGAAAAGTTTTTTCTATATTCGTTTATCATAGAATCATCAGTAATATCAATTGATTCCTCCAATTTGGCCAGTTCACTAATCAGTGGGTCAAATTTTCAGACGTATTACGACACTAGTGCTTTTGGCTTGCCAAGTGATTTGTGTGGGCTTAATTTGCCAAGTTACCGCGATGTTCTAAAATATTTTTTTTTTTTGAGTGAGCATGAGAAGAAAAAACTCTGCCAAAGATTTCATATTCATTTTTTTCCGAACGTGTAGCAGAAAAAGTAGTCCAAATTTGGAGCGGACTACACATTGCAATTATTCACAAAAGGAGTGTCGTTAAAGAACTGAAAGTTTTCTTCAATACTTATCAAAATGTGATAAAAAATAAGTCAAAACATTACACATTAAAAAAATTTTTACAAAGTTTTACCGACTTGTTTTATTTTGGAATTATTACCAAACGTTGATCAACAGATGACATCATGCAAACCCCAAGACCAACATTTAGACCTACCCCATCCCAATCCGAGTTTCACACGTCAACTGCAGAACATATATATTTGCCGGAACGATCTCTATATAACAAAAGGTATGCTGCCTTAAATTATGTCATGATGTGCGATATATTCGGCATTTCAGACAGATTTGCTTCGTGTTTGGCAACGGCTCTTTTCAGATACATTAGTTTCAAAGGTGATCATGGCGACTTCATAATCATGGATAAGTCTAAAGTTGCTCGGGAAAAAATGAAATGAAGGGATTCTGTGAGTCGAAATAAATGCAATGATTGCAATATAAAAGCATTCTCTTTTAATGGAAGAAAGAATAATTCATTGCTATTTGAAAAATATGCCTCCACCATTACCACCTGAAGTCGAGCAAGCTCTTTCAACAGACGCAATTTATTTGTACCGTATAGCAAAAGCAATTTCAGATGGTTTCTGCTCAGAAGATTTGGCCAGCTTGAAATCAGGAAAAGTCTGTTAATCACGATGGGTAACTAAAGCAAGCCGTGTTTTACTAAAGATATTGTAATAAAATAAAATGTCAAAATAATAAATTTTCAACTCAAAAAGCGCGGACCAGGAATTGATTTGAGAACTATGGTTTCTTAGGTACCATTTTTTGTCAACAAAATCGATGCTCCCTAATGTGTATACAATCAAAAATCTGTTGTATTCAAACCATGTTACAAGAAAAAAATTGCATATAGGTAACACAATTTTATATCCATTTATTTTGTATATATGTACACTGTTTTCAACTTAATAGATACATTTTTTAACAACTGAAAATTATATTCATTTAGCATAAATTTAATAAAAAAGGAACATGTTTAGTGACAAATCAATATGATAATAACTTTACTCTTAATGATATATATGCGGAGATATTATATTCTACAATATTTAAGATCAACTTAAGTCCTATATTCCTTTGAGATAAATTGAAACATTTCAAGTATATAAGCTTTATTTAAAAAATCAGTTAACTGTTTTTTGGCATGCATTCTTTTTAGCACATTTTAAGACAAGATCTTCAATGTTGTCCGTTAAATCTGAAGCGTTTGTATTATTATTCTAAAAATCGAGCAGCGAATCTATATTTTCCAAAACTTCTTTGGTTGAAGGGCGCTTTGCACTGAAATCACTATCAACAAACAATTCTTCTTGGTGGATGTCATCACAATCATTGTTCAGGCATGAAGCCTAAACATGTGATATGAGGCAAAACTCTCTCCGATAAGAACAACGCACACACAGTGTAGTTATCATACGCATTAGAGCTGCACTTGATAAGTGCAGCGTGTGTATTTATAATCGTCATCTTTTTAATAGCTCCATCTAAGCGTTGTCAAGTGCTACATTGAAAAGTGCAGGGACTTAATTTATGATCAATAACGATTTTAATAGCCTTTTGTCTGCGTTGGTTTAATAGTTTCTGCTACGCGTATTTTTACATTAAAAATAGTTTTAGATTACGCTGAGGCCTACAATCTTAGCGATAGCATTATAATAGTTTAAAATAATAATAAAATATACGCGTCTCATTATTGGCGCGTTATAAATGTATCTCATGCACCAAGAGCTCTACATCTAGGCAAAGAAGTTTCGAAAAACAAGGTATGTCTTCATATCAAGCCCAGAATGGGGGGCACTTTTAACGCAGCCGTTGAAGCTTTAGTGCTTCCCAAACTCCAAAGAGCGCTACTGAGCAAAAAATTCGACATCGACATTAGAAAAGATTGGAAGAAATGCGATCTAGCGGATCCAGAGTTCAACAAGCCATGCAGAATCGACGTCATAATTGGAGTGGACCTCTTACCCAAAATAATGATGGGAAGAGTCAAAACAGTTGATGGAATGATGGGCCAAAAAACCAAACTGGGGTGGATTGTTTCCGGTAATATATCTAGAGCATCCAAGAAAAAGATTGTAAGCGCAACTACAACTATACATCTGACACAGGCGCATAATGAACAAATATCTGCGTCAGCCTCGCTACGGTGCAGAGAATATCAACGTGTGTTCTCGCGACGTGATCACCTGGATATGCGCATTCTTCACGGACAACAACCTACGACATCGTCGGCTGCAACTCAGGAGGATAAGCAGGAAAATCCACGCCAAAAGCTCTGTTCGCAGCAGCAATCATCAAACAATTTATTGTATTGAAGCACCCTTTATTTTTGATGCAGCAACAGTTAAAATTCAATATTGTTAAATTTCTTATTTCTCTTTTGTTTCAATTGTTTTTGCTTATTACTTATTCCAATGCAAAATAGATAAATACTGCAACATAACGCATAATATTTATTGTTGCAATTATCTTAATTTTTAACTGTTCTGTTCCTTTTTATTACTTTTTGTGCTTATTACTATTTTTAAGGCAGCTGCGCAGCCACTCTTCGATTGCTAGGCTACGAATAAACTACGTATATTTAAATGAACGCGCGTTTTGTTCTTTGAAGTGGACTTATATATTTTTATCAAATTAAATTATAAATATTGTCCATATAGATTTAAACCCAAAGTTTAGACCTCAAAACAAGCTCAATAAAATTTCATTTAGGAAAATTGCATTCCCTGAAGAGAAATATGTCCAACTGCGAATCGTCGATAATGGGCTTGAGCCACGTCTAAAAGAGCAAGAAGAAGAGCAGGCAAGGCTACGAGTTGAGCTCCAGAAAATTACCTTCGGTCCCAGCAGGAAAGAAGAAGCAGAACAAGCAAGGCTACGTGAAGAGCTCAGTAAAATTACTTTTCATAAAAAAGAATAGAAGATACACCAGGTACGACGCTCATACCTCAATTGTGTAATCAACTGAAAGACACAGAAACAGCGCGCTCTTTGACAATGGAAATACGTCAGTCTGCCAAAACAGAACTGGTGAGGTGCAGACAACTGCGAGTTCTTCCATATTAATCGGTTTATCGAGTTCAACAATTGCTGGTATTAGCGTAAGGTCGGAGCAAGATCCTGCAGATATTGATCTTGACATCCGCCTGCCGCCAAAATATTATAATCAACAAATTTCTACGCAACCGACACCAACAAAAAAATGTGTCTCACTTGAGATTATCGACAATTATCTGTTGAAAACGAAACGTGCTGAATTTAGCGGACAATTGGCAATGGAAAAGCAAACGCTGCAGTTTCAGCAGCCAACCTAACCAGCCTGCGACTATTTATTCCAAAAAATAGTCGATAATCCCCCGGGAAGTTCTCACTTTAGAGAAGTGAGTAAATCTGCGAATAAATATATGCAAGTCAGAGTATGTTATGCAGCATACCATCATACTAACAAGATAAAGATGGGTTGGCTGAACTGGTGGTGGTTTGTAAAACGCCTCAAGTCCATCTTATACTACTTGCACCCCCGAACGAAATGGAAAATTTCGCTTCCAAATTGTTCCGAAGAAGACTTCAACTGCAACAATTCCGAGCAGCTAAAGCTGATTGAGTTTGACACCCATTTGCTGTCTGCCGAGGAGGAAGAAATACTTGATTTGCGTCCACCACAGAAGCGTCGCAAGAAACCAGCTAAGAAGGATGATGTTGGTGACGATTCGACCAAAACGAGTGATGCTGACGCTACTATTGCTGATGTAAAGAAAGTCGGTGCCAAAGGTGAAGCCGATTTTGCGGCCGATTCGACCATAAAGGGTGATGCTGAGACTACTATCATAACGAAGAGAGCTCAGAAGCAACAACTACTGGCTGTCACATTTTCTGGCTCCCCGCAGAATATTCAGGCATGAAGCCTAAACATGTGATATGAGGCAAAACTCTCTCCGATAAGAACAACGCACACACAGTGTAGTTATCATAGTTAGAGCTGCACTTGATCGTCGTCTTTTTAATAGCTCCATCTAAGCGTTGTCAAGTGCTACATTGAAAAGTGCAGGGACTTAATTTATGATCAATAACGATTTTAATAGCCTTTTGTCCGCGTTGGTTTAATAGTTTCTGCTACGCGTCTTTTTACATTATAAATAGTTTTAGATTACGCTGAGGCCTACAACCTCAGCGATAGCATTATAATAGTTTAAAAATAGAATACGTTTTTATGAATAAAAAGGGAGCCGCTCGCTAGAGCGGCTCAGTAGTTAATGAACACTCAAAATATACGCGTCTCATTATTGGCGCGTTATAAATGTATCTCATGCACCAAGAGCTCTACAATCATTTTCCCGCACACATCCGCTACAATGTCCTCCTCTGATTCAGTACCGAAGCACATTGAGCATATTCAGCATCTATGGCAACCCATTCCGCATCATTGTTTTCATTCTCTTCATTTGGCGCAGAAACAGCATCTGAGATTTCATTAATGCCTGCCTAAAATAAACAATATGAAATAAACGATATTTTAAGAAAAAATAGCCTTAGCTTCTTAAAGCAGTTAATTATAGGTTGTTTTTTAACTAAATTCCAAGCTCGATTTGCGTATTGGAGACCATCCAAAACTGTTAGCGATTTTAAAAAGTCCACCACAGGGGTTGGCCATGGCCATACAAAATTTTCGAAAAGTTCGGAAAAATATGTATTTTACTACATATTTTGCATTTTTCCTTACTAAAAAAAAAAAAAAAACAAAGTTAGCCACACACCCCCAACCCCCCTCTCAGAAACAGTGGCCCCCTTCGACGAAAGCTGGATACGCCCTTGTGTATAAATATACTGTTCCCGCTGCTTGTGCGTGAAACAATAAATACTATGTACGACAAGATGTGTGCAAGCTGAGCATGCACTTCTTATGATTAAATTTATGATCCATAAATTTTGTACTTATATGACGGAACGATCAATGCAGCGCACACATCTTTAATATACAAACATTAGTACCGTGCCAATGAACCCTACTAGCTATTAAATGTAATAAAAATAGAAACATATACGCAATATGCAACATAATACATAAATACAGTCCAACTAGCTCTTAAAAATTGTATATACATATGTAAGTGAAAGAGAAATAAAAATAAAACGAGTTCTTTAACGATATCCAATCGGAATGCGTGTGCATTCACCAAGGTATATTTAACCAAGGTATATTTAACAAGGTTGCATAAATTTTGAGAAAGACAGAATGAGCAAAAGAGAACAACAACTTGTAGTTGAAAACGCAATGTATTTTCTGCGTGTGTGTGTGTATAAAGTCATGTAAGCAACTAGAATATTGAATTTTCGAAATAAAAACACAACGCACACACCAATGTATTTGCGTATGTATTAGAATAAAAAAAAACAATCATGCGTGGAAACAACCTTTCCGTTTGACTATCGCAAGCGAACTAAAATGTGTTAGACTAATGATGCAGTGCTAGGCATAGTATTAAAAAAGTTGCACACAACTAACGAAAATGGTTTGAAACTTGACTAATTTAGAGACTGTTTCGACAATATGTTCAAACAACGACGCAGTGCTAAAAAAATTTCACTATTCCAAATTTTAAATTATAAATTGCATAATGTTGGAAAATTTGCATACAAGCAATTACATTTGTTGGAAACTTCACTAATTATGTAACAAATGCTTTGCATACGTGCGATACATACAACCAATCAACTTTATATGAAATTAATGTGCATAGTGTTAGGAAATGTAAAAGATTTTGCATACAATCGGTTCGTCATACATCCGATATCTACTGTATGTACTTATAAGCGAACGGATCTCAAATTAGCTACGCACAACTATTCAATGTGGGTCATTGTTCGATTAGCGTCGCCTTTTGATACACTAGTACATGGGCGTTAACATATGAATGAAAAATCGTATTGTTTTAATACTACTTTAATGGTAGTCGCTCTAAAAATGTTTCGTATTATATATAGATAAGATAAGTACGAAGTCTCTTAAGCGGCCTAGACATTATCATGCGGCATGAAGAAAATCTTTAGTTGTGTTAGTAAAATATTTATGTGTGCGGCACATATACGATGCATGATGAAAAATCAAATCGATTTAGATATTTTGCAAATCATGCTCGCCCTCTCATGCATTGACTGACCGTTTATGGGATAGCATGATCAATCACTCATTCGACAAAACGTTTTGTAGTGAACGGACGCGTGCTATCACACTGTGGGCCACAAAATTTAAATTTTGGCTAAACTAATAATTCTTGAAAAACAAGAAATTTATGGCTACTAAGTTTGCTATCTACTGCTTTGGGGGTCGCTGATAAGCTGTCAGATTTTCAAAATGACGTCTTCATTGTGGCAGACGAAAGAATTAAAAAATATTTAAATTTCATGAATATAAACAAACTATATAGGCGGTATTTATTTTTAAATATTGCAAAATTGTTTCAGTATTTGATGCTTCAAACTTCATATAAACATACTCATTCCATTTAATTAAAAATCAGTAAATATGTCTTTTGGCTAAAAATCGGCGATCCTGGCCCAACGTGTATCTGAGAAAAATTCGTATTCCGTCGACATAGTACACTTCAACATTTCAAACACAAATGAAGAATGAAACCGTTGCATGATAATGTACGGTTGAAAGATTCATGCACACGTACACAAGAGAAGCATCACGCCGCATGATAATGTCTAGGCCGCTTTAGCAATTTACATTCTACAAATAATAAGAAAGCTACAATCGTGAGTGCACGACTTTGAAATACCCTGCCACGAACCTTTTACTATACGCGGAATAGCGAAGTTTTAACTGATCGAGATGTTATACATATTAAAAAGAAGTTGAAACATTTAGAAAATGTTAAAATGTATAAAATCGTATCATCCTTTTACAAAATACATAATACGCCCCTCAAGGAGTATTGAGTCTCGTAGAAGACCTTTCGACTCAAACATATTATTTAATCTAGGCACCGAAAAGAATTCCACGAGTCAAAATCAAGAAAACTGATTCTGCTGATGACAAGTTTTTGAGTCCTTTAGAAACCCGGAAATTGTTTTATACAGTAATTTATTAATAATGAAACAACGAAACTTTTATTTTTCAAGGTCTTCAAAAAGGCGGAAAAACTTCAAAAACCTTAAGTTTCAATAGGCTACTGTGAACAAATGGCTTACTATTTTATGTCGTTGGAAACGTTTTTTAAAAAGCACTATTTATAAACTTTTGGATTAAAATATTATAGTTTGTAAAAATTACTGTTTGGCGTGTGGGAATACGAGGACTGATTGGTAAATCGTAAATTTCAAATGGTGCAAGATTAGTGAGTTTTCAACTTATCCGTTGTTATAAAAATGATCGTTAACAGCTGTTATATGGCTGTTAGTTATACATACTCGTATATACGTGCTGTTATTATAACAACTTTAGATACTTTTGAAGGTATATAGGACTTCGGTACCAATGCATAAAGGCAGCCAACCTTTCAAACGATATAGTTCAAACTCACAGACATGCTTCAATTATGGTAAGAGATAGATGCAATTCGTCACATATTTGCAGCCATTGGAGGTACAGGGTTCGGGCTCATCGGGTTCATCGTTATTTGAATGACTAATATACATGGTACCCATAAGGTAAAATTGTGTATTAAGTGTGAACATGTATGCGATAGGTAAAAGGAGGCGACATAAAGTTTTTACATTTTTGATCGACATCAACAGTGGTGTCAATATAGACATTTCCATACGTCCTTTTATCTGTCTGTCCATATGAACAACGAGAACTATAAGAGTGAAAGCTATCACGTTTGGATATTAATGAAAGCTATCACGTTTGGATATTAATGTACTCCTATTCCTCCTACAGATATTTTTTTCTTGTATTCAATCATATGTACCGAAACCCCTTCCCATTTACGAGGAAGGTGGGACAGAACAAACTTACGTACTCTTCATTCTGAAACACCAAATTTAGTCTATATTACATTAATCATAATAAAACATTCCACATAGGTCCAGATCGGACACATAGAAGGCTTAGCTTCCATGCATATCTGTCCCACCTTTTTGGATCTTTGCTAAAATTAGTGTATTTTACGTCAATCTTTATAAAATATTCTATATAGGCCAAAATCGCTCCCCATACAAATTAATAAACGTATCAGCTGTTCTTTTGAAAAAACGCAAAATTCAACTCTAATAAAATTTTCAATTAAAACCCCATATCAGACCACTAGCCCTTCTCGGTTACAGGGCCGTTTTCTGATATTTATTGATTTAAAATTACCCTATATGTTGTGAATATAGTTTTCTCAACCTCACTAGTTTGCAACTATCTGGATTTGAAATCAATGGGGTCGAATGGATTTGCAAATCCATCTATATCATTCCCACCTTTAATAAGCATGAGCACTTATGGCAACACTGAACTTCAATCAGTGGTTGCTAATAACTGTTACATTTCAATTGTCGAATATATATTGAAAATATTTCAAGAGCGCTCGATGCGCAGTCAGTTGCAAACATTTCTGAGCAGTTTGTAGTGCCTAATTTGCCCGCCAGAATAAAGACATGCCATTGCAATCTCACTTTTAAGTTCTCGCACAATAATCAGCTGTGAATTGAACAGTCTGGTCATAATTTCAGACATATTGCCAACCAATAATTGTCGCATATCCAACTTTATCACTGTAGCGTTGCCCTACTTGCACAAAATTTGTGATCTTATAAGTCCGTGCACTTTAGAAAACCTATGACATGAAATTGCAAATCTAGGTTGATTTCGATCAAGGCGAAAATGGGAAGATTAGAAAACGGCCCTTTAAACGATAAATTTGTTGTATCTTTCACTAATCCCAACGAAATTGTCCACACAGAACAAAGTAGTATTGTAAAGATTAATGTGTGTCGATGCGTGAGATGCTTCTTGAGATAAGATGTATTTTTTTAACACAATGTCAGTTGTTGCCCGTGTCTAACATTTCAAAGAGGAACCATTGTAATTGTTATCGGTCCCCTGCGTGCGACCAATAGTTATCCGTCTTAATTCGACTAATGTACTTTTTGATTAATTGGCTTAACAACATGGTAATTTTATTAATAAATTGCGGCTCGCTCTATTTCTCTATCAATTATATTCGAGGACTTTTGTGTGTGTTTTTTTTTTTTTCAATAAATACTCGTACATACTGTTTTTTAAAAAAGTCTCTTTAACTTCGGTAAATTATAAAAACCAACCCGCTACAGGGTATCACGAAGCGAGCACACATGACTGAAGCGTTTTTTCTTGTTTTCTTCTTTGTTAGTAAACACAGAACTAATGCGAGTAAAGTTCAGATTGGATTTATCAAATGATAACGCCACTGCTACAAATACATATGTACGTAATATGCAATACATACGTATGTATAAATATATTATATTGTAAATAATTATCATTTTATTTACATAGTTTTAATCTGCTCAGAGATACTCAACTGGCTAAACGAGCTGCGCCAAATAGCATGGACCAGTTTTTCGCATTTGGTTTGGAAAGGATTTGATGGTGTTTTTCACCGATCCGGAGGATATCAAACAGATACTCGGCAGCAACACGCTGTTGCATAAATCACGCAACTATGAGCTGCTCGAGCCGTTGGCGGGCAATGTCCCACCATGGTTACCTAGTCCTTATTCTAAGTAGTTGTATAAAACAATTTTATTTATGTGGTTAAGTTTGTTAAAAACACCAAATTTGATCTATCTTACTTTAATCCTTATTAAGTTTTCTATATTACTCCAGATCGTACCACTTAAAAGGACAGTCCCCGTAAAAATCTGTATGAACTTTGTATGAACTTTTGTTTTCGTAATGACGAGTGGAATATGTCACATCTAAAGTGATTACAAGATCTACCTTTAAAGTGCCACAAGTTTCGCATAAGTTTTTTTTTTCTATTTTGTTTGATTTGTCAAATATTGCCTATTAATTAATTACTTTCTTCAGTTTTTGTGTTTTTATCCACAAGTTAGAAGAGAGAAAATTTTTGAGTCAAAATTTTTAAGTCTACATGAATCTGCTAAATATGAAAATAATATTTATTGGGGAATAATGTAAAAAAACAGATAAAAATTACTTGTGATATCGTTTTCGAGTCGCAAAAAATATTCTATGGAAGATGTTTTTAATGCCAGATATGATAAAATAACGATTAATTTCA
>JAWNNP010003022.1:0-16776 GCA_035044805.1 Leucophenga maculata
GTGACGATAGCCGCAGGCCATCGCACAACCCATTCAGAACTACATAAGAAAATATAAAACATAACCCCAGCGACTAACAGCAATAGAGCATCTACATTGCGACCAGAACAAAACAAAATATAAAACAAAATACAAAATACAAAAAAAACAATAGCCCAGACACACCCTACAAACAATAGAATCGAAGCGCTAGCGAACGCATGTAAAACAGGTGTGCGCATATCAATAGAACCTACGACGCCGACACAAGATACTTCCATGCGCTCTCTCATCTACTGCGATAAATTCCACGCGCTCAGATTTGCGGTGTTTGTAGCGACTGGGGTGGGAAGGCGCTGTGGCTGTTAGTCGAAAACGAAACGAAAACTGCAGCAGCAGCAAAACGTTGTCGTCAATTTGATTGCATGCGCGCAGTCGTAGACGAACGGGACTTGAACGTTGGCAGAGATCGACACATGAGCATATATGCGTGCGCTTCGACGCTTGCGTTTCATCGGTAGCGTCGAACGCATGGCATAGCTGTAGCCGAAATCCATGCGACTGCGCAAGCCGTATTCATACTCGCCAGTGGGGTATCACCATCTGGCGAATAACGGAGGATTTTGGAATCGTGGAAAAGTAACGCAAAATGCGAACCGGGACAGAACAGCCGCCAGCAGAGGAAAGTTTTGAGGAGATAAAAGAACCGAATACTGGACAGTCGAACACGGAACAACATTGAAGGAAGTCGATCGCGGACATTCAATCGGAAATCTCAAAGGCAAAGCAGCAGTGAGTGAAACGACATAGCATCGAGTGAAAGAAGGCGCAACAGAGGCATCGAGGCAGACCGGCAACCACAGCACAACCGCAGATACGCAGGACAATCTACACTTCATTGTTTGAGTTAATTGGTGGTAAATATAGTGATAATTTGTGTCGAAAACAGAGTGAAAGTGGCAAGACTTAGCAATAGGTAAAGTGAACTTTAGCAAAATCTACAGAATTAGTGCGCGACCCTTGGACCGCCAATTCAGATTTTTAGGCCCTGTACCGAAGGTACAAGAGCCTATTGGTTTTGTGCAAATGTATGTAACATGTAGAAATAATAATCGGAGACCCCCCAAAGTTACCCCCATTATGGTCAGGAGCGATAGAGGAGTCGATATAGACATGCCCGTCTGTCCGTCTGTCCGTCCGTCCGTCCGTCTGGCCGTCCGTATGAACGAAAGGATCTCGGAAACGGTAATAGATAGAGACTTCGTGTTTTTTGCATTCGACTAGGACTGCTCCGGAATTTCACAAGTTTATTTTAAAAACTTGCCCCTCCCTCCCCTTCCCCATAAACTCACCCCCAAGGGTAAAAATTTCTACGGCACAAAAAAAAGTATGCCAGTATAGAGATATCGTCCCTTTTAGCCAAAATCCGAAAAGTTCATCAAAATCGGATAATAAATGACGATTTTATAAGCAATTGAATTTGAGCGACCCCCCTTTTCGTTTCATACATAAAAAAATGTTTTAAAAGGCACTTAGTCGTGCAGTGAAAAGTGGTCATGTGTTTGGTCATAAGCTAGGGGAACATTTAATGTGTTTGTTAGGCGACCTGCACTGGTACAGGGCCTCTTACAGTCGGTTACGCACGACTGTGATTTTCTTACTTGTTCCCAATACAATTGAACACCAGAATTAGGGGCGCGACCCTTGGACCGCTAATTCAGATTTTTCCCAATACAATTGAACACCAGAATTAGGGGCGCGACCCTTGGACCGCCAATTCAGATTTTTGGTAATAAAACTGTATACCAGAATTAGTGCGCGACCCGTGGACCGCCAGCTCAGCCGCGTTAGAATATTTCCCATCAGAATAAGGGCGCGACCCTTGGACCGCCAATTTAGATTTTTCCCAATACAATTGAACAACAGAATTAGGGGCGCGACCCTTGGACCGCCAATTCAGATTTTTGGTAATAACACTGTATACCAGAACTAGTGCGCGACCCTTGGACCGCCAGCTCGGCCGTGTTAATATACTTTCATCAGCATAAGGGCGCAACCGTTGGACCGCCAACCCCGCCACGACCATAAATTTACCATTAGAATCAGCGCGCGACCATTGGACCGCCAACCCAGCCACGTTAATTCATTTTTACCATAACTAGGGCGCGACCATTGGACCGCCAACGCTAGATCGAAAGCAAGCCACGTGTAGTTTTTTTTATGAATTTTATTTCGCCAACCCATCAGCAATAAATTTAGGAAAAAACCCTTTAATTGTTATTAAATAAGGAATGAAATTTAAAATAATAATAAATAAAAGAAATTATTGAAATTAAATAATTGACCCGTGATTTATTAAAAAACCTGGAAAAATACTATCGCCAGAGGTCACTGAATATAAATATTCTGTGACGAACGCCTGGGCATCCGACGAGGATACCCCAGCCTGTGCGACCTCGTTACAGTGGCGCCCGAGCAGGGACCCTGGCATCCAGGACATCCATATGTACTCGGCCTAAAGAACCATAATTAAACGCGGGTCAAAAATAATAATTTCAATAATAAAAAAAATAATAACCTCAAAGATATAAAAAACAAGTAAGAAAATCACAGTCGGGCGTAACCGACTGTAAGAGGCCCTGTACCAGTGCAGGTCGCCTAACAAACACATTATATGTTCCCCTAGCTTATGACCAAACACATGACCACTTCTCACTGCACGACTAAGTGCCTTTTAAAACATTTTTTTATGTATGAATCGAAAAGGGGGGTCGCTCAAATTCAATTGCTTATAAAATCGTCATTTATTATCCGATTTTGATGAACTTTTCGGATTTTGGCTAAAAAGGACGATATCTCTATACTGGCTTATTTACTTTTTTTTGTGCCGAAGAAATTTTTACCCTTGGTGGTGATTTTATGGGGAAGGGGGGGAGGGGCAAGTTTTTAAAATAAACTTGTGAAATTCCGGAGCAGTCCTAGTCGAATGCAAAAAACACGAAGTCTCTATCTATTACCGTTTCCGAGATCCTTTCGTTCATACGGACGGCAGACGGACGGACGGACAGACGGACAGACGGACATGTCTATATCGACTCCTCTATCGCTCCGGACCATAATGGGGGTAACTTTGGGGGGTCGCCGATTATTATTTCTACCTGTTACATACATTTGCACAAAACCAATAGGCTCTTGTACCTTCGGTACTGGGCCTAAAAAAATATAATAAAACAAAAATAATAATAATTATAATAAATTACACAAAAATAGGGAAACAAAAGAGAATTCTGTCCCACAAGTGATAGCCAAGAATCGAAAGTATTGAGAAAAAAAAGGTCGAGGGTACCGGTGTTAGGGTGTAATCTGGTTTTTGTTAACCTTTCAATTTAACCAAACAGTAGTATCAACAAGCAACATGTCTACCTGGTAAAGCAACTTGAGCAAGTTAGAGCTGGCCCAGCTGTCGGAGGAGTTCCTTGGAGGCACTGAGGGAACCCAGAAGGACATAAAGAGGAAGCTGACAAATTTTATCGAGGCCGGCGGACACCCCGTGGAGGTGCAGAAACGGTTGGAGGAACTACAGCGCAGATACGGTACGATGAGTGAAGAAGACGGCGTTGGAGCAATGCAGAAACACGATTCGAGCGAGGAGATGGGCAAGGAAGTTTTAACCTTACCCAAGCTGACGATTACCCCCGTAGAGCAGCCCTTGGTCTCTACACGCGTCACCGAGAGCAGGCGGGCAGGGTCTCCGGTACCAGTCAGAGTGACTTCTCCTGCTAGACAGCGGTTAACACTCGGAAAATCCTTATCCGACGTGATGGACCGCGTTAGGAAGTGGTCACTCCACTTCGACGGGTCATCCGACCCACTGGAGTTCCTGGAAAGGATCGAGGAACTGGTGGATGCCTACGCATTGCCCAAAGACCTCATGCCTCGCACCATGCCAGAACTCTTGACGGGTACAGCTCTGATCTGGTGGAGGAACAATCGTGCAGACTGGCGCGACTGGGCAGCGTTCAAGGAGGAGTTTTTGTCATTCTTTCTTCCGTCTCGTTTTTTCGAACAACTCGAAGACAGAATACGGCAACGAGTGCAGCGGCGGAACGAACCGTTCAAAGCATACGTTCTAGATATAGAGAAAACTAGACCGAATATATCGCAACAGCCGCGACGAGGTGCAGCTGTATGTCAAAAGACGAGACTTCACGACACTAGCGGAGCTACTGGAGATAGTGTGCGATCTGGAGTATTTGCGACCACCGGCAGCGTTTAAACCAGCGTCAGCGGGTCTGAGACCTTATCGAGCAATCGTCGCCAATATAGAGGGACCAGTGAACACACGATCGGCATGCCGCCGGTGCAGTCAGGAGGGCCATTTCTCAAGGGAATGCCAGAATACCCCGGTTCTGTTCTGCTGGCAATGCGGAAGAAGAGGTCTACGCACCATAGACTACTGCAGGACGCGGACGGGAAACGAAGGAGGGCCGATGGAACTACGAGGCAACATCGGCGCTGTCAACGAAGGTCCTCGTCGCCATTAAATCAATTGGCAAGTGATGGCCGTCGTCTCACCGCGTTGATTTCCCTGAGCGGTCAGACGATGACGGCGTTGATCGACACGGGAGCGTCATGCAGTTTTGTTAATCAACGTGTGGCAGAGACACTTGAGGGCAAGGCGGCGACCGAACTGCAGAAGGACATGGTGGTACGGCTGGCAGATGGCACAGTACGAGACGTACGGCGAATTTTGCGTATCTCGGTGACACTGGGGAGCAAGACTTGTGTGGTGGACTTCCTAGTCATGCCGGAAGTGACACATGAAGTCTTGCTAGGAATGGACTTTCTGGCTAGAAGCGGAGCGAGCTTTGTGTGTGGCGGACAGGCAATCACGTTACAGGAGGTGATTGAGTACAACGGGGTCGATGCACATGTTGTCCAGGAAGGCTCAGCAAAGACGCTAAGAACACAACAGAATCATCGAAGCGGATCTGGCGGACAGGGTGACGAACAACAGAAACGCAGAACGGATTTGGCAGGAGGGTTGCCTAAAAACAACGCCCTCCGGGATCACGACGAGGACGCGGTGGTAACACAGAAAAGGGGTGACGACAAAACGATGGACGAACATGCGCGGCAGTTCCTAGCACGGGAGCTGGCCTTGTTCGAGGATCTGTCCGGAACCAGCAACATTACTACGCACCGTATCCGCATGAAACACGACAGGCCGCTGAAGCAAAGGTATTTCCCGCGCACCGCAATGCAGGCCGTGATTGACACCGAAATCGATGAGCTGATAAAGAAGGGGAGCCCATATAGTTCTTCTATCGTTCTAGTACGGAAAAAGAACGGTCAGTGGCGGCTGTGCATAGACTTCCGCCAGTTGAATGAAAACTCAGAGACAGACGCATATCCCATACCCCGAATGGACTTCATTCTAGATCAGCTCCGAGAGGCCAAGTACATAAGCACGCTGGACCTAAAGAACGGGTATTGGCAAATACCGATGGACCCAAGTAGCAAGGAGTTCACTGCGTTCACCGTAACCGGTCGGGGGTTATACCAATGGCGGGTGATGCCCTTTGGTCTTCACACGGCGCCGGCCACATTTCAACGAGCTCTAGACAGCATTATAGGTGCTGACATGGAACCCTTCGCGTTCGCATATCTTGATGACATAATCGTCATCGGCCGAACCATGGAGGAGCATATTGAGAAGCTCGCGGAAGTTTTTCGCCGTCTGAGGGCAGCTAACCTAAAAATAAATGTGGAAAAATGTCATTTCTTCCAAACCAGCATCAAGTACCTGGGTCACATCGTGAGCGACCGTGGTATACACACAGACCCGGATAAGATAGCAGCAGTTCGGGTCCTCAAGCCCCCACGTTCGATAAAAGAGGTACAGAGTTTCCTGGGCATCGCGTCATGGTACCGGCGGTTCATTCCAAATTTCACAGAACAGGCCAAACCTCTGTATGACATAGTCAAAAAAGGCAAGAAGTTTCGCTGGGAGGAGGAGCAGCAACGCGCGTTCGAGGAGTTCAAGAGACTACTGACTGAAGCCCCTGTGCTCTCCTGCCCAGACTTCACAAAGACTTTCACGCTTCAGACAGATGCCAGCGACTATGGGCTTGGTGCGGTGCTTACCCAAGAAGTTGATGGTGTCGAACGGGTCATCTCGTATGCCAGCCGAAATCTACGAAATGCCGAAGTGAACTACTCCGCCACCGAAAAGGAGTGTCTGGCCATTCTCTGAGGCATAAGAAAGATGAAGATGTATCTCGAAGGGTATCACTTCATCGTCGTCACCGACCACCTGGCATTGAAGTGGCTGAATACCATTGAGAGTCCATCTGGTCGAATCGCAAGGTGGGCCCTGGAACTACAACCCCACTCATTCGAAGTCAGATACAGACGTGGGAAGCTGAACGCAGTAGCTGATGCGTTATCGCGGCAGCCAATGGAAGCGTCATGCGGACTTGCACAATCGGAGACGGTTCACTGTAGATGGTTAAAGCGGAAGTTGGAGGACATAAAAAGGACACCTAGCGATTACCCGGACTACACGATACAAGATGGAAATTTGTATCGCCACATTTCTCGTACTGGATACGATGATGAGTGTCAGCCCTGGAAATTGTGTGTTGCAAGACCGTTGCGGGGACGAGTGCTAAGAGAGAACCACGATGAGCCTACTGCCGGACATCTTGGGGTACGGAAAACCTTAATACGCATTATGAATAGATATTACTGGCCCGGAATGCATAGGGATATTTGCCGATACGTACGATCGTGTCAGAAGTGCCAAATTTACAAGACATCGCAACAGCAGCAAGCGGGAAAGATGCTCACCCAAATCGCCAAGGAGCCGTTTGAGACGATTTGCACAGACTTTGTGGGGCCCTTACCTCGGACCAAACATGGGAATACCATGCTTCTAGTATTTTTCGACCGCTTCTCGAAATGGGTTGAGATGGTGGCGGTGAGAAAGGCGACGTCTGACAATGGTGTCCAATTTACTAGTCGGAAATTCACCGAGTTCCTTCAAAACATGGGAGTACGGCACCAGTTGACTGCACCTTACACTCCCCAGGAGAACCCGGCTGAAAGGGCCAATCGCACTATAAAAACAATGCTCGCCCAATTCACTGGAAACGACCAACGGCTATGGGATGAGTTGCTACCAGAACTCACTTTGGCAATCAACAGTAGCATGGTGGAATCAACAGGCTACAGTCCAGCGTATTTAACTATGGGGCGAGAACCACGACTGCCAGGATCACTCTACAACGAGTTGACTGCGGGATCAGGCCATCATGTGGAGGACGTCGAAGAGAAGGTGAAGCGGTTAAAGGAGACATTTCAGTTGGTCAGGCTGAACATGGAGAAGGCGGCAGAACAGCAGTCAAGGAACTACGATCTACGCAAACGAGCATGGAGACCGAAGCTGGGCGAACTCGTGTGGGTTCGATAACACCCTTTGTCAAAGGCTGTTGACCATTTTACTGCAAAGCTGGCACCGAAGTTTGATGGTCCTTATCGGGTAGTAGCTGTTCCGTCACCCGTAATACTCCGAGTTAAGATGGATTCAGAGAAGAAGACTCGCAATGTGTATGTGGGGGAAGTGAAACCGTATAGAAGTGCCGACGATTTATTACCTTGTCTGGAAGAGGACTCTCTCGAGTCGCAATCCGATCTTCGGACCACACCAGCAGTTCCACCAAAATACTAGATGAAACTAATGTACCCACTCTCATGGACCTATGTATCTCTACTTTCGTTTCGCAACGTAATTTCCATGATCAGTCTATCCATTCCCGCTAAGTCTTGACAGCTAGGTCACATTTTACGTCCCAGTGTTTGCATAAATTACCCACCATATTTCTTGCTTGCGACTTAATTACAGACGATGGAAGAAGATCAGGAGGAGTCGGACAATGGCGGAGAGCCGACCACAACTTCAGGCGGTGTCCAAGCTCGCACCCACGATGTCGACAATGAGACCCCATGGACAGTAGTCAGAGCTAAGGGCTGCGTCGTTCGACTAAAGCGAAACAAGGCACTTGACTCGATGGTGGCACCTGCCGATACCTCGAGTGAGACGAGGCTAGATGAAGTCAAAAAGTCTTTCATGGAGAACCAAGATACGTCGACCCGGCCAATGCCACTAATATCGCCACAGAAACGGCCGGATGAACAAAAACCGGGGAAAGCGAGCCACGGCCGTGGAGCGGCCAAAGGTGATTTACAACACCAGCCACGTTCGTCTAAGCAATGTCAGAGGGAGCAGAGCGGTTCTCGCGATATCAGCAGCACCGGGGACAACACATGCGAACGCCAAGAATCCAGTCAGCCCAGCGGAAAGCTGTCCAAGGGGTATAAGATTCCTCGACGAGAGGAGCATAGCCGCGAAAAGCACTCGGAGAAGAAAGTGAACAGGGATCCACGGACTCAGTCACGTAGTAAGGAACAGAGCGGGTCACGCGACGACGGCGACACCGGGAAGAACAAGTACGGACTCCATGAACCCTGTCAGATGAGTGGAGAACATTCCAAGGATGATACAATTCCTCTGCGAGAGGGACATGGCCACGACAAACGCCGCGAGCAAGCAGTGACCCATGATCCACGAATTAGGCCACAGACAGACATTCGGGCACCCATGGACCCAGAAATGACCAACGTATACCAAGAGAGAAAAAGCAGAAGAGATGACCCACAACCGAAAGCGATTCCAGAGGGAAACGAAGCAAGCAGCCATTCGACCTCTCGTAACAAAGAAAGGCAACGTCGGGCGAAACGACAGAGCATCGAAGAAAGGTTTGGAAAAGTCCAACTCTGACGATGAAAGGCTGGAGCGACGACGCAAGCATCCACCGACACACGACCATCATAGGAGAGACACTGTAGAACGACGAAAGGACGCCTCAACAAATAAGAGCAAACACCATACGGATGACAAGAGCAGACCGAAACACCATAGTTCGGGCCACAGAGACCACAAACGCCGCCAAGGTCACTCATCGTCCAGATCACACAGCAAAGACCCACCTAGAACCAGCTCAGATCACCAGGCAAGACAACCAGACCCAACGAAACAACAGGAAGAGAAAACCCGATCAGGTCAAAAGGAAGACGTCAGAAGGAAAATTCCATCACCCAAGAATACCGACCAAACGAAAGTGGACGAGGGCGCACGACCGTCCGGGCAGAACGTAGCGCCTAATAAAGCGGAAGCGAGAATTGAAGATCAGCCGCCAAAAAGATATAGGTCACGCACATGCGGAGTTCCGTCTACGCTATTGTGGATACCGGGTGAGCCAACGGTCGGCGAAGCATTGCCGAATCTTTTCCCGGAAGTATATTCACCACCGTTTGACGCCAGGACAGCAGCCGTCGAAGAGTGGATTAACTCGGTAAATGCGTCCGAAAGACCACCGCAGATATTGTTTGACGACAACTTCGACTATGTCCTTGTATTGGACGGTTCAGTCGAGGCCGCGCCATGGACATACACGTATCCGGAAACCCAACGGCAGCAGACACCCATTGTGACCATACCGCCAAACGAGTTTGTTTCGGAGGCCACACCTCCAGCGTTGACCCCACCAGAGGTTGCCCCCGCAGAAACGAAATATCCACCGATTTCAGACGGTCAGCCGGCCCTGAAGGACGATAATCCGGAAAGCCCGACAGTAGAAAGCAAAAGTTGTAACGAAGGAGAACGAACCAAACCAGGACAAACAAATTCAGAATGCACCGTACAAACGCACATTCTGGCGCCTGATTCCACGGGAACCCCAGAAACCACGGCTGGATTGCAAGACAATAACCCGTTGACAGCGGACCCCGGCGAAATACCCGATGCTACCGCACTGCCGTTACAACCTACCAAGCCACCGATTCCAGAAGATTTACAGCGGGAACTACGTAGGTTAGTGACGATCGGAAAGAAAAAGAAAATTGGATTCAAATGGCCAGCTGAGACAGGGCACTTCCAAGTATACGTGTCAAGGACCGGGGGGCTGAGTGTCCTCCACCGACAACCAGGACAACCGGACGTCCAACTTTTGGAACGCGGAAACCACCCCTTCCTTCCGTAAAACAGGGGGGAGTGTGACGATAGCCGCAGGCCATCGCACAACCCATTCAGAACTACATAAGAAAATATAAAACATAACCCCAGCGACTAACAGCAATAGAGCATCTACATTGCGACCAGAACAAAACAAAATATAAAACAACAATACAAAAAAAACAATAGCCCAGACACACCCTACAAACAATAGAATCGAAGCGCTAGCGAACGCATGTAAAACAGGTGTGCGCATATCAATAGAACCTACGACGCCGACACAAGATAGTAAAGGTAGCGCACACATACTTCCATGCGCTCTCTCATCTACTGCGATAAATTCCACGCGCTCAGATTTGCGGTGTTTGTAGCGACGGGGGTGGGAAGGCGCTGTGGCTGTTAGTCGAAAACGAAACGAAAACTGCAGGCCGAGCACATGCGAACATCGTTGTCGCTTCAATCGGTAGCGTCGAACGCATGGCATAGCTGTAGTCGAAACTCATGAGACTGCGCAAGCCGAATTGCTACTCGCCAGTAGGGTATCACCATCGGTTTTGAGCGACAAACGAACATGGCATAGCGTGCGACAGTCTGAGACTGCGGAAGCCGAACATTGCATAGTCAGTCGAGTCGCGGATCATTCAATCTGGCGAAAAGAGAAGAAAAACTGCTAAGTAACACGGGCAATCGAAAACGATGCGCTAGTGATCGGAGCGCGAAAGTGAAACGACATAGCATCGAGTGAAAGAAGGCGCAGCAGAGGCATTGAAGCAGACCGGCGACTACAGCGACAACTGCAGAGACGTACGGACATTTTACACTTCATTATGCGAATTAATTGGTGGTAAATATAGTGATAATTTGTGCGAAAACAGAGTGAAAGCGGCAAGACAGCAATAGGTAAAGTGAACTTTAGCAAAATCTACAAGAGGCAAGACCTAGCTAGGAAAGGCGCAAAAGCTACCCTTGGACCGCCAATTCAGATTTTTCCCAATACATGACAAGTTGGGGCGCGACTTGCACGCCTTCAGTCAATACTTGCACCAGAATTAGGGGCGCGACCCTTGGACCGCCAATTCAGATTTTTCCCAATACAATTGACACACCACGAATTAGGGGGCGCGACCCTTGGACCGCCAATTCAGATTTTTGGTAATAAAACTGTATACCAGAACTAGTGCGCGACCCTTGGACCGCCAGCTCGGCCGTGTTAATATACTTTCATCAGCATAAGGGCGCGACCGTTGGACCGCCAACCCCGCCACGACCATAAATTTACCATTAGAATCAGCGCGCGACCATTGGACCGCCAACCCAGCCACGTTAATTCATTTTTACCATAACTAGGGCGCGACCATTGGACCGCCAACGCTAGATCGAAAGCAAGCCACGTGTAGTTTTTTTTATGAATTTTATTTCGCCAACCCATCAGCAATAAATTTAGGAAAAAACCCTTTAATTGTTATTAAATAAGGAATGAAATTTAAAATAATAATAAATAAAAGAAATTATTGAAATTAAATAATTGACCCGTGATTTATTAAAAACCTGGAAAAATACTATCGCCAGAGGTCACTGAATATAAATATTCTGTGACGAACGCCTGGGCATCCGACGAGGATACCCCAGCCTGTGCGACCTCGTTACAGTATGCTTCGTTTATATGGAATCCTTCCGCTGCGGTTCATATAAATAGACTTGAGCGCATTCAAAAAAAGTTTTTGAAATTTGTACTCCCTTAAATTTTGCTAATCCGATGCCATCTTACATTATTTGTCGACTTTTACATCTATCTACCCTTGAAGATCGTCGTTTAATTGAAGCTTTGATTTTCATTAATGATCTAGTTGTGGGTACTATTGATTGTCCAGCTCTATTACAATATTTTCTTTTAATACTCCTACTAGAGATTTACGCAATTTTTTGCCATTTAATGTTAGATTTCATAGAACGCTTCATTTATATAATTTGTTACCTCAGAATGTGCGATCTGAGTTTAGCTCAAATAGATATTTTATAAAAAATCAATTAAAAATGTATTATATCTGTAGGCACTAATTGTGAATATTATTATATACATACATATATTTTTTTTTGTTTTAGGTTAAGATATTTTTCTGTAAGAACTTGCTGTTCATAGACGTAAGACTAAATAAATAAATAAATTTGTGATATAGTTAAAAGTGGATGTGTTTAAATATCATAAAAAAGCTTGGTCTAATTGTTTAATATAATGTTAGCCACACAACATATAAACGTATAAAAATCTGGTAAAATTAAATTCTATGAAAAAACATTTTTGAAAATCTTTTATATTGGGGTCAATTTGAACTTAAACTTAAGAAAAGATCGTCCTAATCGTACTGGTGGGGGTGTCTTAATATCAGTGAAATCTTCTCTTATGGCTGAAGAAATCAGTATTTCTGACAAAACAATTGAGTTTATATGTATTAAACTTCCTTTACGAAATTTTAATATATATATTAGGGAGCATCGATTTGTATGGGCCCAAAAAAAATTAAAAATGGTACCCAATTTTTGTAAACTACAGTCAATTCTAAGATGTTTTCACTAAGAAACCATAGTTCTAAAATCAATTCCTGGTCCGCGCTTTTTGAGTTGAAAATTTATTATTTTGAAATTTTATTTTATTACAATACAAGCTGTAGCCGTCACTCTTTGCTGCGCCCAGTAAAAATTAGTTTCTTTACACAATATATTCTCCTCCTTATCGACTCCAAGCACTTCTTTACTTCTTCCAGCAATATTCAAAACCGATAAATCAAAAAGCTTTATTATATCTTTTAAACTATGAAACTTTATTCTTTTTTCTTAACTTGATTACTTCATCCGATCCCATTAACATGTACACCAAATTTCATCAATGTACTTCAAGTGGATGCAAAGGTATGTTGAATGTTATTTAGCGCTTGTATAGGGCCATAGCCCCCTCCGATTTGGACCAAACATAACACGATTACTTTTCACGATCCCATTAACATGTGCAATAAGCTTCGTCCCCGTATCTCAGATGGAGGCAAAGATGTGTTCAATTTTGTTTCTCGCTTGCATGGGGGGAGGGGCACAGCCCCCTCCTATATTGACCAAACTTAACACGATGACTTTTCCCGCTCCCATTAACATGTGCAATAAATTTCGGCAAAGATATGTTGAATTTTGTTTATCGCTTGTATGGGGTTTGGGGCATAGCCCCCTCCGATTTTGACCACACTTAACACGATTACATTTCCCGATCCCATTAACATGTGTAATAAATTTCGCCCACGTACTTTAAATGGATGCAAAGATATGTTGATTTTTGTTTATCGCTTGTATGGGGGGTGGGGCATAGCCCCCTCCGATATTGACCAAACTAAACACGATTACTTTTCCCGATCCCTTTAACATGTGTTATAAATTTCGCCCCTGTACTTCAAATGGATGCAAAGATATGTTGAATTTTGTTTATCGCTTGTATGGGTGGTGGGGCATAGCCCCCTCCGATTTTGACCACACTTAACACGATTACATGTCCCGATCCCATTAACATGTGTAATAAATTTCGTCCCCGTACCTCAGCTGGATGCAAAGATATGTTGAATTTTGTTTATCGCTTGTATGGGGGGTGTGGCACAACCCCGTCCGATTTTGACCAAACTTTACTCGAACACTCTGCTGAATGAACTGAAGATCGTCTGTGAATTTCAGTTCAATCGGTTGGATGGTTTTGCTTCCTATAAGGAACATACATACATACATACATAGATATACAAGATTCATTTTTATATATATAGATCTTTAGTGTTTTTAGTCCGATCCTGAAAAAATTGGTATCAAAACTCTTGTCAGGACCAGAACTTTTCAAAATTCTATAGAATCAAAGGACCAATTGTCCTTAAACATAATTTTTGTCCTTGCAAGGCCAATTTTAAGAATCGCTTCTGTGAAGATAGATTTAAAAAAAAACCTTAAAATCAACGCTATTTATTGCCCAAAGGACTTTTTGATTATCCTCGAAAAATTTATAATAAATGTTTTTTGTTCGAATTTTTACGCTGTGAAAAGTTTTTGCTATTTTCGTTTATCATAGAATCATCAGTAATGTCAATTGATTCCTCCAATTTGTCCAGTTCACTAATCAGTGGGTCAAATTTTCAGACGTATTACGACACTAGTGCTTTTGGCTTGCCAAGTGATTTGTGTTGGCTTAATTTGGCAAGTTACCGCGATGTTCTAAAATACTTTTTTTTTTGAGTGAGCATGAGAAGGAAAAACTCTGCAAAAGATTTCATATTCAATTTTTTCTGAACGTGTAGCAGAAAAAGTAGTCCAAATTTGGAGCGCACTACACATTGCAATTATTCACAAAAGGTGTGTAGTTAAAAAACTGAAAGTTTTCCTCAATACTTATCAAAATGTGATAAAAAATAAGTCAAAACATTACACATTAAAAAAACTTTTTACAAAGTTTAAACGACTTTTTTTATATTGGAATTAATACCAAACGTTGATCACCAGATGACATCACTGCCGCCTGCAAAATTAGACCCAACATTTAGACCTACCCCATCCGAATCCGAGATTCACACGTCAACTGCAGAACATATATATTTCCCGGAACGATCTCTATATAACAAAAGGTATGATGCCTTAAATTATGCCATGATGTGCGATATATTCGGCATTTCAGACAGATTTGCTTCGTGTTTGGCAACGGCTCTTTTCAGAGACATTGGTTTCAAAGGTGATCATGGCGACTTCATAATCATAGATAAGTCTAAAGTTGCTCGGGAAAAAATAAAGTGTAGAGATTCTGTGCGTCGAAAAAAAGGCAATGATTTGATGGAAGAAAGAATAATTCATTGGTAATTGGAAAATATGCCTCCAATCCACACAACCTGAACCGAGTACCGTATAGCAAAAGCGATTTCAGATGGTTTCTGCTCAGAAGATTTGGCCAGCTTGAAATCAGGAAAAGTTTGTTACTCACGATGGGTAACTAAAGCAAGCCGTATTTTACGAGTTTACGTGACGACAAATTCACCGTCAGAAAATTTGTAAACTTTGACAAAATAAAAATAAATTTTTCAAGGATAATCAAAAAGTCCTTAGGGCAATAAATAGCGTTGATTTTAATGATTTTTTTAAATCTATCTTCACAGAAGCGATTCATAAAATTGGCCTTGCAAGGACAAAAATTATGTTTAAGGACAATTGGTCCTTTGATTCTATAGAATTTTGAAAAGTTCTGGTCCTGACAAGAGTTTTGATACCGATTTTGTCAGGATTGGACTAAAAACATTAAGATATTGTAATAAAATAAAATTTCAAAATAATAAATTTTCAACTCAAAAAGCGCGGTCCAGGAATTGATTTTAGAACTATGGTTTCTTGGTGAAAACATCTTAGAATTGACTGTAGTTTATAAAAAATGGTACCCTACACTGCAGTTAACGTTTCAGCTCAAAAGTGTTCCTTGTTCAGCTGATAATCATAGACTCAAACGTGTTAGATGTTTTAGAAAAACGGACTACAGAAAGTTAAATCAGTTACTTCTCAATACTAATTGGTCAGTTCTTGAAGACTGCACTGATATTGAGTTTGCATCTAACTTTTTCTATTCAATTATTTTCAATTATTTTGAATGCTGTGTTCCTTATACAAGTCTACTTTAGCCAATCGACCTCCGTGGTTCTCTCGGAGTCTAGGTCGTTTAAAGAATATTAAATCGCGACTTTTAAAAAAATACAAACGAACTGGTTCCACTGTAGATTATGGTAAATTTTCTATTGCTCGCTCTAACTTCAACTCATTGAATAAACAGTGTTATTCTGCTTATTTATTACGAGTTAGGAATAATGTGCGCAATAACCCTAAAAGCTTTTTAAAATTTGTTGATTAAAAGCGTAATAATTCGGCTTACCCCTCAAATTTTTATCTTGACAGTAAAGTACCATCCTCTGATTCTCTGATATCGGATTTATTTGCTACTTTTTTTCAATCTACCTATACTTATATCCCCAGTATTCCTAATTCGTTTGCTTCTTATCCTTATAATATCCCATCTTATGACATAATATCATGTCCTCTAATTAACATATCAAATGTATTAACATGTTTAAAATCTATTAAATTTTCGTTTCTGTCTGGTCCTGATAATGTTCCTAGTTGTATTCTAAAAGAATGCGCCAGCTCCATTTGTGCTCCTTTGACTACTCTTTTCAAAATTTCTATAAGAGTAGCCAAGTTTCCATCTATTTGGAAACAATCTTTTATCATTCCACTGTACAAGAAAGGCAATAAGTCAGATATCTCGAATTATAGGGGTATTGCTAAACTTAGTGCAATTCCTAAGCTGTTCGAAAAAATTATTACTGATCAATTGCAACGATCATTAAATCAGTTGTTAGCCTATTTCAAGGGTTTTGTGTTAACAAGGGTTTTGTGTCTGGCTGCCAGACCGATGTAATTTACACTGATTTTAGTAAAGCTTTTGATAGTGTATGCCATAATCTCTTATTATATAAATTAAATATGTTAGGTTTCCCGCCTTCTTTCATAAATTGGATAAAATCGTACCTTGTAGGTAGGTCTCAAAAAGTTTTAATCAATAATTGTTTATCCAAAACTATTGAAGTATTTTCTGGGGTTCCACAAGGTAGTCACCTTGGACCAATTTTGTTTATAATATTTATAAATGATTTACCTGTAGCAATCAACCA
>JAWNNP010003027.1:0-44479 GCA_035044805.1 Leucophenga maculata
TCTGTCTGGTTGTTTGTATGCACATTGAAAACTTAAAGTCTATAAAAAGTTTAGATATTTTGAGTCTTCTATATCTTCGCTAAATATAAAATTTTTGAATGTGCCAACCCTTCTCTAAGGCGTACCATTAATAAAAACATGCCTCAACTTTTTGAATTTTGGTTGGAATTATATTTTTGTTGTTCTTTTTATTTCTTTAATTCTAATCAAATATATCGAACCACTAGCTGGGGTAGTCTCCATAAAAATTTGTTCCTTTTTCTTAGTTTTTGTATGAAACATTTCCTTTTTTTTAAACTTTGTTAATCTACTCATTGGCTTCAGTTAAACAATTCATTGCTTGTTATATAATTTATCAGTAAGGTTTAAAGTATGACAGATTTTATGTTCCTATATATTTTTTTTAAATATTTCGAAGAATATTTATTTATATGCTTTTATAGGACGATTAATATGAAGTAGCTACTTCAGATACTTCATCACTCTTTGCTTTTAACCAAGCTAAATATACTTAGTAGATATAGAAGTATTTATCTCAACTATCGTTCTATACTAGTCGTAAATATGCTTCTAAGCATAGCCAGTGCCAAAGAGTATGACACAAATCTTTTGCACTCAAACGCTGCTCTTAACTAGTTTAATGAATCTCGAAAAATTGCCCATTTATTTACAACTTGCGCTTATTAAATTAAGCATAGCAATTTATTTCGGTTGGCACGCAGTTTGGAAAATTTGTTTTTTCTCTGGCATGCCCATGAATATGAAGAAGAAACAGCCCGCATTGAAATAAAAGCCCGCAAAGCAAACAAGCAAGAAAATATGTCGCGCGTTGATTTGTCTAAATTTGTTTACTTATTTAATCAAAGTCGAATGAGAATAGGATATATATATATATATATATATATATATATATGTATGTATGTGAGTATATGAAATAACAACGGGCTAAATTGAAGCTGATTAAGCGTACAATTGCACAAGTGCACCCGCTCGAGCAGCTTAAGTACGAGCATGATAAGGTGATGTGCTATAAAATAGTACTAGACAAGCAAAACAGATACAGATACGCTGCTGAACTGAAGAATCTGAAGAAGCGCGCTTATGCGATAATAATAAACCACATAAATTTTTGCAACAGACACCAAAGTCGCAACGTAATCCGAAATGATTTACTTAGTTGCTAAATAACGCGCAACGCATAAAGTACGCAACGCAGTCGAGCGCAGTTTTAGCGCAGTCCTTAGTCGTATGAATATATCCTTGCCAGCGCAACGGAAGCTGAGACTTGAACTGTATCTGAAACTGAAATGCATAAATGAATGAGTGACTGTTGCAAATGTGAATCCTTTAATGTGAATTGTGATTTATTTTATTTTCTTTTAATTTTTTTTTTGTTTGTTTGTAATTTTCATGCACTTTGTTTTTGCATTACTTATGCTAATTCCTGCTGGCTGGTTGGCTGGCTGCATTGTATGCAATCCTTGCATAGATCCTTTCAATTTTTGTCGTTGTGATTGTTGCTGTTGCCACCGCCATTGCTACTTCTTTCGTCTGTGTCTGTGTCAGCGTGTGTGTGTCTGAGTGAGTGTGTGTGTGTGTGTGTCTGTGCTAAAAGGATTCAACACAAAATCAGGTTAAACAAAGAATAAAATAATAAATTGCAAATCAAACAAAAGCGCCTTAACAACAGCAACATCAGCAGCAGCGACGAGCGTTGAGGAATTCGTTTGAAAAGCGTTTGGCATGCCATGTGGAGCGGAGTGTAGCTAGAAAATTAACAACAACAACAACAACAACAAAAGTGTAGCAAACAAAATATTATTATTGATATATATGTATTAACAACAACAACAAGAAGAAGCAAATGCAATAAAGTGTTCAAACAAAATAATTAATATTTAATAATAATAACAAATAATATTAATTAAATAATAATAATAAATAACAAAAGCAACCAACAGCAACTCACTAACTAATTAATTACTTATAACAATAATTATTATAAATTAAAATAATAATAATAGTAGCGCCTAATCAAGGATAATATCACACCACAGGATTCGTGTGTGTGTGTGTCTGCAGTTTCAATTTATTCGTTTTATGTAAGTATGAAAATTTTTGACACATGTATTTTCTAAATCTATAAAAATTTTAGCTCAAAGTATTTAAGTTTTGAATCATCAATTTAACCAAAAATGGAATTAATATGAAACTAAATTTCCGGTAAATTCTTCTTTAGAATCTTGACACTGCCAAGTTTTTTAGTGGAAAGTACAATTCCTAGTACTCTATACATATGGCAAAGCTTATTCTATCCATCTCCATTAAATAATTCCAGAAAAATCGACTCACTTCTCGGCTTTAAATTAACTAAAATATCTGGTTCGCTTAAAATATTTTGCTTAGCTAGAAAAGTCCTATGAACAGTTTTGAGAGGTAAAATATTTCTTCAAGATCTTCCAGATTTGAATTGAAAATATTAAATTGAGTTATTTCCATTGCGGTAGCGCAATACAAAAAATAAAGGAAAGAACACTGCTTACAAAGTGTACTATGCTTCGAGATACATACCTTGTATTCCCATTAAAGCTTAAATTTGTATGGAGCAAATATTTCTAACTTCATCGTTTCAAACTGAACTAAACCTCAACAAATTATTTTATCATCCGGTGGTGGTCACAGCACTCCTACTAAATGATATTTCGGCTTTTGAATCTTTTTTGTTTCGGATACAACGGAGTATGAGTCGGAGGAAATTGCCCTTCACATGATGCGCTAAATCAAAAGACATCATTTGTCAGGAAATATATAAAATCACTTGCAGCTCCAGAAACTAATGAGTGTAATGTCTCTGGTGACAAATTGTGGTTATTTCACATTTCCACCTAAACAACATAGTTCAGGAAATTCCTTACAATGCGGACAAGCGACTTACATCTATCAAATCCTTACTAATCGGTTTCCTGATCGTAATCGGATGCCGGTGCTCGTACATATAGAGAGATAATCAATCAATTCGGCATTACTTCATACTAACGTTTTCTTTAGGAGCGTGACACTACTTATTTTAAAACCATTTTAAAAGGGTTTATTTTTTCCTGTCTGTGTGTCTGTTCGGTACATATTTTGAAACTCCATTTTTACCAACTAATGCTGAAGTATTTCTAAAAAATTTTAACTTGGCCATAAATCTTTCGTATAATCCTACCAAGACCATTAAAGATTGCTAAATTTTACAAGATAACTTGTACCCATACGAACCATAGTTTTGTATGGGACTACAATCCGATCTGGAGTAATGGATATATGGTTCGCCTCGTTTTAATTGTGTGAATAATATTTATATATATTGTCTGCGTATGAAAAAAGACAACCAAAATGGTTCCATTTCTTTTTTTTAACGCTGACAAATTGAAGGAGATGCTGCGCTCTAAGAAAGCAGCATTTTTTGAAACCCGACTCCAAACTATGGACAACACCGCCGAGGTGAACTACTCACTGTGGAGGGCGACAAGGGCTACAAAAAGGCATGTGGCAAGGCAAGTCCCTGTTTTAATCCCTAGCGGTGAGTTGGCTAAGTCGGATAGCGAGTAGGCCAACATATTTGCGACGTACCTAGTAAACAGGTTCAGCCCATTTGAGCTAGCAGCTGATGCCCAAGTTGTTGACGTGCAGCGATCACTGGAGACTCCACTACAGCTTGTTTTTCCCATTAGGGAAGTGCATTCTGCTGAGATAATATCAGTGATAAAGGACTTTACATCACGTTAATATTTAACGCGATGCTGAAATTACAGCACTTTCCGGCTAAGTGGAAAATGGCAAGGATTTCAATGGTTCATAAGCCTGGCAAGCCGGAGGATCAGCCGAACTCTTATCGACCGATAAGTCTCCTGCCTTCTTTGTCAAAGGTATGGGAAAGACTATTCGTGACAAGAGTGAAGGAACTGGAATGCTACAGAGAGGCATTGCCGGAACACCAGTTTGGGCTTCGTGTGGGTCACGGCACAGTGGAGCAGGTGCATAAAGTGGTAAACCACATCCTGCAGGCATTCGATGACAAAGAATACTGCACGGTATTTTTATAGATGTGCAGGAGGCGTTTGACAGAGTGTGGCATGATTGATAGCTAGCAAAAATGAAGGCGTTACTGTCGGCACCTTTCTATTTGATGTTGCGATAATAATTGTCTGATCGGTGCTTCCAGGTAAAAGTAAGCGATAAACTCTCCAAAACACACCCCGTTAGCGCTGGTGTTCCGCAAGGAAGCGTCTTGGGGCCCTTGCTATTCGTTTTTTAAAGCCGAACTCCCGATACCAGTTGATCTAGCATCAGAAAAGGCACTGCTGGCATCCTATGCTGACGACGTAGCTATGCTTTATAACTCCGCTTGTAAGCAGGCTTACGCCGATGCTATGGAAACGTGGGCTAAGCAGTGGAACATTAAGCTTAACCCGACCAAATGCAGAAATGTTTGCTTCACGCTTAGAAGGAGAACACCAGCCGCACTTCGTCTGAGCAATACCTTGCTTACCGAAGCAAATGAAGTAAGGTATATGGGTATAACCTTAGACAGAACACTGACCTTTGCCAGGCACATCAGGAACCTTGTTATCCGTGGTCGAGTAAGGCAAGCTCAGATAGTTTATACAATGCTACCATTGCCCCACATGGAAGTACGGCATACAAATCTGGGGCATTGCTGCAAAAAGCCACCGAAAGCGAATCCAGGTTTTACAAAATAAGGTACTGCGGGAAATCAAGGGATGCCCGTGGTTTGTACGCAACTCCAGCCTACACAGAGATCTGTAGATTGAGATGGTAGAAAGTGAAATCTCCAGTAGGTAAAACGACCGATTGACTAGCCATGTTAACAGGCTGGCTCGGGTTCTTCCGGGTGACCGTTCAATCAGACGACTGAGGCGCAGAAATGTAGGGCTCATACAGACTCCGTAGTATAGAGCAGTATTAATACACATTTGATCTCTCTCTTAGGAGACGGTGAAGTTTAAAATTTTTTGTGATATATTTTATTGTTATAGTTTAGTTGTTAACCGGTGCAATGAAAAAAAATATTGTGTTAAAAAAAAAGAAGGAGCAACAATTGGTTGGTAAATGGTTCTTTTATGACACAAAGGAAGTTTGCATCGACAGCTAAGTTACCACTTCAACTTCTTTATTTGGAAGGTGCATGTATGAACCGTGGTTCCAATGTGCTTTTTTAAAAGTAAGCCATCGATCAAATTAAAGTCTACAACACTTGGCCTTGTCAGCTTGAGGAAGAGGTTCTTCATTGAAATTCCGTGGCGATGTGCCACCATTGTTTGTGTGAATTTTCCAACTTCTACACCGTCTATCGCTTCTTGCTCGCATCCTGACCTGAAGAGACACATACATCATTTACGTCAATTGAGATTACCATCTTTGATGGGCTTTTGTTTATGTGGACGGCATCAGGAAGGTCACCTGTGTACAAGTCGTTAAAGAAAGGGTCATGTACGCTTCATTGGAGGACACCATCCTGCTCTAGCTGAGGTAAAGATGTGCTTGAGCGTACCATAGGACAAAATTGCCTTCCGTCTAGGAAAGTGTTGCGTTGAAGATCAACACTAAAAAGTTAAGTGCATTCCTAGTTAACGCTTTGATCATGCTACTGCACAACGTGTCATGGCCTGGTGCTTAATTTTTTTATCATAGGGTCTACTTCTCATATTTATACAAAAGGAACAGACAGACTGATAAGTTCTTTTGTCGAGCTAATAAAGAGTATAATATATATTATGGGCACTCTAGAGACTTCTTATGAGAATTGTGAATGTAACAAACTTTATAGCAATCATAATATGTGCACTGCTTATTATTACTTCCGAAATATATATTTCAAAAATAAATCCGAATTTCAACTAATTTGCAAAGTTTATTAAAATTAAAAGTCATGAAATCATTGTCGACAAACAAAATTAGAGCTAGGCTTAATTACAGCAGTCTTAAGAAGTCTACACACAGTCAATATACAACATTTCGGATACATATTAAAAATTAACATAGAAATAAAATAATCTTGAAAGTATTATTTAGAATCTATAACTCGCAGACCATACAAACAAATCTAACAATATATAATAATTAAATAATAAAACAGTTCTTAGAATTAGTAAGAAAAATTACAGATCTATTTCTCTGCAATCAGCAGCAGAATCTTATTCATTAACTCATTGGCAACTGCTTCGTGTAGCGTATTCAAGCGTGCGGCAAGAAAGTCACCAAATTTCGAATAGAGCAGCTCGCGTGGACTAGGCTGATAATGCGTCGTTTGATGATGTTGTTGTTGGTTATGATGTCGCATGCCAGAACCTGTATAGCCACCACCACCATTGCCTGCACCACCGCCACCACCACCACCAGCTGCTGTCAAACTACTCGCCATCGAGCGTTCATCCAATATATCAACATCGGTGGGACCCATATCATCGAAATCATCATCATCTTCACCATCGTCGAAATCTATATTACCGACATGCGGTGGTGCGGAGTATGTAGATGTGGCGACTTTTGGCGATTGTACTTTGTTATGCAGCGCCTTCTCATGATGTTGGCTGGACGATTTGTGTGCTTTGCCGTTGGGTGTTGTAGCAAGCGAATTGCTTTCCTCCTCATTGAAATCGGGTTCGTCTTTGATGTAAATCGATGGTGAAGAGCTGCACGAGCGTGAACTGTAGAGCAAATGAGGCGGCGATGCAGCGTTAGTGTTTGTCACTAGAGATGAGATCGAAGTGCAGGTCGGTGGTGCTGGTGTAACAGCTTGCGAAAGCGAAGTAGGAGTAAGTGGTGGCTGTGTTGTTGTTGTTGTTGTTGCGCCAGACGGTGTAGTGGTGCCTCCAATTGATTTTACTTGTCCAGCGCTGGCTGCCGCTAACTTTTGTAAGGTTAACGTCACATCCGGTTGCAATTGCAACGCTTGAAGATGTTGCGCCTGTTGCTGCAGTTGTGGCGGTAGCTGCGCCAATGTTGACAGCTGTATGGGCGTGGTACACGTCTGCGTGGGTGGATTAAGCGGTTTCTGTAGAGTTTCTTTAAGTTTACTTGTGGGTGGCTGAGCTGATGGAATTGTTGCCTGTTGTTGTGTTTGATTGTTTGGATTATTGGGATCACTCGGTGCAAAGTACTGATATTCATCGATGCAATTGCTGTTGGTATTTAAGTTGGGTGCCTCGCCAGTTTTGACGCGTTCGCGTGATCTATAAGAAAATAAAGTTTATTAGTAATTTGGTACAAATTTTTATAAAATGCTTTGAAGTAGAAAAGTTTAAACGGAGTTTAAAATCTGCGTTCGTAGTTCATTGTGAAGAAGAAATTTCTACTAGAATCTACTATCTCGATATATAGACCATAAAATAATGAATAGCTAGAATCAATCGCGTTCGTACGAATTTATACAAAGATCTTCTTAGATAATAGGCGATCATAGATTAAAAAAATTATTGAGTTTTCTTAAACTGTAGATATCTCATGTAAGAGAATGGAAGAGCTTTTCATGAATATATAAACTTGAACAAGCTGACCTCAAAATAGATGATGCTTAGTTCATATTTTCTAATTCGAAACATGAAAAATCTCGTTCATCTGATGGATATAATCATCTCCAACAAGAAATATTATAAGCGATTGAAGATATCATAAAATTCAGAGAGAACATATATACGAAGTATACAAAATCTTTGGATTAGGAAGAGCGAATGGAAGAGTCTAAATGTCCTTAACTAGATTATTGTAGTTTAATTGCCACACTTGGAACTCATACGGTCAAAAAGGTGGGAAGAGGTTCGTAGACTAGGCTTTTTTTTCAATAAAATCGAAATGTTATCGGTAGGATTATGATCTAAGGCATAGAATCTTTACTATAGATCATAGCTTCGCTAAGTGGACTCACGATCGACTTGAAATCGATGCTGATTTTGTGAAAAAAATCATATTTTCAGATGAAGCTCATTTTCATCTTGGTGGCTATGTCAACAAGCAAAATAGTCGTATTTGGGGCACGGAGAACCCACACGTAATTGAACAATTGCCGATGCACCCATTACGAGTGACTGTTTGGTGTGGATTTTGGTCGAAAGGCATCATTGGACCATTTTCATTGAAATTTAAAAAGGTGAGACGGTTACAGTCAATGGTGAGCGCTATCAGGCCATGTTAAGTGAATTTTTGTTAACAAAAATTGAAGATGAGGACCTTGTTGACATTTGGCTTCAACAGGATGGCGCTTCGTGCCACACAGCCAATGTTACAATCGATCTTTTGCGCACTGTTTTTGAAGATCGAATTATCAGTCGAAATTCTGATGTCGTTTGGCCACCAAGGAGCTGCGATTTGACACCGTTGGACTATTATTTGTCGGGAGCCGTCAAAGATAAGTGTTATGCCAACAAACCGGAGACAATTGAAGCTTTGAAGAACAACATTCGCAATAACATGGCCGAGATAGTGCTGCACACAGTCGAATATGTACTCTAAAATTGGACCGACCATATTGGTTACTGCATGGCTAGCCGTGCCAGCCATATGAATGAAATCATATTCCACTGTTAACCGGAAGGATTGAGCTTTCAAATAAAAAAAAAAAATGTTTAAAAAAATAAAATTATTTGGCGCACCCGATATTTGTTTCAAGCATGATATGGTGATTTTTTTATGGAAATGACTTACAGAATTTTTAAGCCCTGTACCGAAGGTACAAGAGCCTATTGGTTTTGTGCAAATGTATGTAACAGGTAGAAGTAATGGTCGGAGACTCCCCAAAGTTACCCCCATTATGGTCAGGAGTGATAGAGGAGTCAATATAGCCATGTCCGTCTGTCCGTCCGTATGAACGAAAGGATCTCGGAGAAGGTATATAGAGATTTCGTTTTTTTTGCATTCGACTAGGACTTCACCGGAATTTCACCTTTCGTTAGTACCATATTTTTTTTTAATTTCCTACCTTTTTGTTGTGCACTGTTTTATAAGCTAGGGAAACATTTCTGTATGTTAGGCGACCTGTACTGGTACAAGATCTTTTACAGTCGGTTATGCCCGACTGAAATTTTCTTACTTGCTTTTTTTTCGTGTGTTTGGTATATGTTGCTATTGATTTATGCTATCCTATATTTCGTTTGAATAATTCGTGTGAATAGTATATAACATCGTTTTATTGATCGGTTTATTTCTTGTTTCTTTTAAAATTTATAAAAACCCAACATTAAGGCTGCCAAAAAAAAAACTCCATTGTATTGTTCCAAAAATTATGGTACTAAAATATAATACATAATGGATTCAGTTTCACAGTTTCACATCACTTTTAAAAGTACTCTCGTAAAAAGCCTAATATAGCTCTTCATGACTTAAAATGCAATTCATATTGACCTCATATATCACTTTTACAGAAGATACATAACTTAAAAATAAATATCAAAAATATATTTTTTCCTTTACATGAAATTGTGCATACTTACTTTCTTTCTCGAATAACCTCCTTCAGGAATGCCATCGCATCATAGTACTCCCATTTAGATTTAAAGCGCGAACCAAGCATTTTCTCATGATTTAATTCACGCCGAAATATCTCACGCAGTGAAGTAAAAGTGCGCTGCACACGCTCCCCATTCACATTGAAAAGGCGACCCAATTCATTCCACTTAATCGCCTTCTTCTTATCCGAACGCTTATAGTGCGGCAGGCGGCAATCCCAGAGTATTGGATTGAGGCGCACCAGCTCAATGAGTCGGCGCTTCTCGATGTTGTGACGCGAGAAGGCCATACTAATATTCGTAAGATACAAAAGATACTTTGGTCAGCTGTTACTGTTTGCTGTTAATGTTGGTTAGGTCGGTTCGCGCGCTCTTAACCGAGGCCGTTGCGCTCTTAACCGGTTTCTTAACGTTGTCGGTTGCTGCTGCCGCTGTTAACTTTGCTGCTGCTGCTGCTGCTGCTGCCACTTCCACTACCAATTTTCGCACTGCGCATGACAGCCGCGAAGTGTAGCTGTGTGCGTGTTAACTGATTCGCTGCTTTGGTATTGGTGCCGCTGCTGCTGCTGTTGAGGTTTTTCTTTCTTTTCGGATGCTGTGAAGTGAGAAAATCGTTAGTGTTTAACGTGAAATTATCATTTTCAAGGCACTCTTTTAGGCTCTGTGCAAGCAAAGCTTTTGTTTAATTGATATGCACATTCGTTTGACATACGTGTAGGGGAGGGGTTTAAGTTCAATGCACTTTCTTGCAATTCAATTGATTTATTTTGTACTTAGATACATGCAAATTATGACTTTGAGCAATGCGAATAGTTTGTATCTTAAAGTTTTGGCAAGTGCGAATTTTATATGCAATGATACTAGGAAGAATTATATGAAAGGATATTTTTTGAAATTTTTTACTAGTTTTTTCTTAATTTTGTTACAGTGACATCAAATTTTAAATTCTCTTTACAAGTGCTATTCATTACTTGACCTTTCTTGAACCTCAGGTACAAAAGGTTTAACAAATCTTGTATTTACTAAACCCTCTGAAATAATACGCTGGCCCTGCAGTAGTAAAAAAATTGGTTATCTTTTCTAGTGGTTCGATCTTAGCCTATATGGAATATTTTCTTAAGAATCAAGTAAGATGTAACCAATTTGGCGTTTTTAACTAAAAAAAAAAACAACAATTAAAAATGTTTCATACATAAACTCAGAAAGATTTGACAGATTTGTATGGGAACTACTCCTTCAAGTGGTCCGGTTTAAACCTAAACAGAATATTTGTTAAGAATTAACATAAGATAAACAAAATTTCTAGCAAAACTTACATCTATAAAATTTGTTCATACAACATCACAGAATCTGTTGTAGGTTTGCATGGTAATTGCCAACTCCTTCTTAGGCAATAGGAGTTATCGTGCTCATTGAATATAAGTTATCTGAATACATCTATCTTTTATAGTCTCTAAGATCTCGATTTTCATATGAACAGGTAGACAGATCGACGAACAGACTGATATATCTTTATCGATTCGACATTTGATGCTGAACAAGATTATATTTAAGTTATGGGGTCTGTCTCCACTCCTTCTACCGCTTGCAAATATTTGTACAAACTTAGTAAAGTCTTTTCCCTTTGGGGAACAAGGTATTAAACCACTGGGAAACGAATCATGATGCTTCAGCTAGCTTTGCTATAACATTTATGCATTTGTATAGCATTGAAATCCCATCGCCTACTACTTCAACAGGTATAGAGGCTTTCATTTAACAAATATCGTGAACAATGCCTAACTACCGTTACTCCGGATAGTTATTGAAGTTATTAAACACTAGATTTTCCAAAGAACTTTTCATTCGTAAGAGTCTTACCCAGCTAATCAATTAATATTAATAACTATTGAAATCTGACTTTTATTATTTTACTATTTGGCCTCTACAAATTTAACCAATATTTTTGGTATTTTGGTAAAAAAAGAAAAGACTCCATTAAAAGCTCGTGAAGATCTTTAGAAGATTTCTTATAAAATAATATGTATTTAAATACCAGCAAACAATATAGGGATTATTATATTAAAATTATTGGGGAATATTATGCACGATCTTTCTATATTGATGACTTTGCTGTCTTATACCCAACTGATTCTACATATGTCCCGTTATATTCTTCAACATTAGATATGTTTCTAAATAACTCCCAAATATGAATGAAGTAAACCACCCCAGACAAGGCTACACTTGTTAGAACATTTTATTGAAGAAAAACACAAGCACACACCTGCCATTATTTGTGTTGCTAGACTCGGCTGCCACAACGTTCCCCGTTGTTAAAAGACTTAGTGGGCTAGGTACAAATATCACCGCATTTCAGAGAAGCCTTTCCACTTTGATACGGAGATAAACTCTGGCCAGGACATTGACTTTTCTGATTAAAATTCACCAAATGCGAGCAACACGCATCCCAGACTTCCCAGCTATACTTCGAGAACAAGTGCTCTAATCTACGAAGGAAGCGTCAGCTGCGCCAAATGCACATGGGCAGCTGAGCAGCTCAAAGAAGCACTTCAGACTCTAGATCGCTCTAGATACTTCGACCACCTAATTGAAAATCTCGATTACAGAGCTGTTTCTCAATTCCACTTATAGAAGACAAAGAGATATACTAAACGACAGCCAATGAGGCTTGCTCCCATAGTAAACGACAATGGCTGATGGTGTTGCTCCCATGAAGAACAGGCAAACGCTTTTGATTCACATCTGACTTAGCGCTTCAGGCCTCATAGCAATACTAAATATGTACTAAAGACTTGCTTATTCCTTCCTTCAAGTTCAATGAAATTGAAAGCAGAACCAAAACCTAAAGAACAACAAAGCGCTTGGCTATGATAAAACTTTTCAACAGCACACTTAAGATGTTGCCTATGAGAGCACTCCATTTTTTAACGTTTATCTTCAATGTTCTAATCAGGGAGCAACACTTACCAGTGGAAGTTCGCTGTCTAACCGTGATCCGCAAGCCAGGTAAACCGGAAAATAATCCAGAATCGTATCGGCCGATCAATCTCCTATCTTCTCTATCAAAAGTATGGCAAAGACTGATTACTGCCGGAATTGTGGAATCGTGTGGAAGTTTGTGTTCTGAGCAGACCACGCTACTTCCCAACAGCTCCATCGTATGGTGCACCATATTCTCGAAACCTTTGACGCAAAGTTGTACCGTAATGGTGCCTTCAACGACGTGCAACAGGACTTTGACCAAGTTTGGCACACTGTGCTATTGTCCAAGTTAAGAGAAGCACTTCCCGCCCCCTACTTCCCATTACTATGCTGCTTTAAATTTAGTTGCATCTATTCCTGAGTTATCTACAGTTTAGTATCCATAAAAACCTACCCCTTCATGCTGAGATTATTAGTGCACAGGAAGAGGTAGGAAATTTTTTGCAATAATTAAATTCCATGGATGAGGTTCATGGCTTATCTAGAGTAATAAAGCAATGAAACGTTCATCTATAAAGGATAAGTTTACAATGTCAGACGTTGCATTTACTTAGCAGCCCTCGTTTATTGGTCTGTAAAGGCACTTAAATGCTTAAAATTGTAATAGAAAATTATTTACACAACTTGCCAAATTGCACGAAATGCAACAATGTAAAAAAAATCCATTCGTTATTTTGGTTAAAAATATTTCTTGTTTATTTTTTTTGCTTAAAGCACTTAACTAAAAATACGCACAACAGAATTGTGAGTGAGTCACTTGTTGCAACCAATTGAAAGCAAGCACGAAAATCTTTCAATACATATAGAGACTACGACTATATAGAAAATCTGAAATTTGCTTTTATTTAGAACAACATTTAGTACTTGCAATGTACAAAACATTCTAATAAAATTAGAGATACATCAGAGAATTAAAGGTTAATTTCGATCATCCATCGTCTGGCACTGTGATACTTTTTGTTTAGCTATATAATACGAACTAAAAATGTGAGATAAATTGAGTGTGTTGAAAAATTTAATAAATATCTTCAAATTTGTTTGAAAATTTGTACAAAATGCAGATTTTTCGTTAATTGTTTGTATAAATCTTTTAGAATGTTAGCACTTTTCTGCAGTGCGATGAAGCATGATTGTTGTTAATTATCACAAATCAGTTGATACTATCACCAATTCATAGATTTGATTAGTAAAATTTGATTTGATCACAAAAAATATTTATAGCAATCAGCACGACGAGACAAACCGATCTAGTCATATCCATCCTTCCATATCTACGTCTGCCTGAGAAAAAGTTCCTCTAAGTAGAAAAATGTTATGGAACTAAACTCATTGCATGAATCTCTCTTTATTTCACAATGTTACAAAAGTATCTTCAAATCTAATAATTATTAGCAGTTTCATAGCAGTGACAAACAATTTAGTTGAATTAAAATTTGTTTCATTCTCATTATAAACTGCCTCAAAAGTGGTGTTGTTCTATTTCTTAGTTCCTAGTTTTCTTCTTAATTTTATTTTTTTACTTTCAAACTTGAAAGAACATTTCAGTAGTGACAGATTTTACAGCATTGAAACGATACAATCTCCGAATAATGTTTATTTTGTGAAACTCGGAAAAAGTCAACATAAACATGGTATGGAAGCTGCTAAACTTCAATGGTTAAAATACAACGAGTTGAATGGAGACTTTGTAGGGAAATAAAGACATATTTCTCCAAGTTAATTATGTATTGCTTTCTTAGATCAGTTAACTACTTCTGGGACTATACGCACAAGTAAGAATGATTCGAACACAACCACTCCCTTTCATAAAATATTTTTTTTTAACCATTCATTTCTTAAAAGTTGAATAAGACTACTGTGAAGCCTTATTCTCAAAAGCTCGTTTCGAAATAATTTTTTTATGCATAAAAGATATTTTTTTTTGGTCCATAAAATGTTGCATAAAATATCCAAAATAATCGTATAACAGAGTTCCCCCTGCATGGTGTTACAGATTTATTTTTCGTTCAGTCAGCTTGCTTAAGCAGTAAATGAAAACGCTCCAAGCTACTCACACGTCCATTAGGAAATGTATCTCCTGGGCAGCTTTAGAAAATTACGATAGAAGTGATAAATTATATAATACTCTATTTCAAGTCTAGCATGGTTGGTAGATCTTTCTCGTAGACTCTAAACTTAGTCTAGTCCCAAAGAAAATAGTCCAAGGGTATTATTAAATCGTAACGTCATAACACCATGATGAGAGGTTACATCGTGGGGCAAATAATATATGGTGTGATGTTGTGCTGTTGGAATTACATTTCATCCAAAGTCTTCGCTTTTAATCTTTGGCATGACACACTCTTTTAACAACTTATGAATAGATTGATTCAATGTTTCCATTCTCATCAAAGTAATATGTTGCAATAATACAATTATGGATCATAAATTGTAGGAAAGATTGACAGTCGATGAATGAAACATTTTTTTTTTGTTCACGATGTCTTGTGCATTTGTGTTGTCATATATCTGGAAGTTTTCTACACACCAAGATGGAAATGAACTTCATCTAAAAAGGTGTTTTCTGTACGCAATCGAGGCATTGTTCTTTAGGATTAAGAGTAGCGTTCCATGATTCAATTTCTTTAGTAATACATGAAATGTCAAATAAAATATTCGTTGATGCAGATTTCAATCGACCACGAAGTATCACACGTCTAAATGAAACACTATTTATGAATAGAGAAGTTCCACCCAACATTAGTCGTATCATCTCTTATATAACAAACATTTTTTTTTTGTTTGGTTAAATAGTGTACCAGCTTGGAATCAATGGGAACACTTTCACTGCAAGTTATTTTCTTTCTTAGATCGGGTACTTCTGGGGCGAAAAATTCTCCCCAGAGACTATTCCAAGTTCGCTTCGATTTACTTCTTTTTTTATAGCCACAACTAAAGAGAGTGAGAAGATGGAGTCATTTAATCATTTACACAAAGATAAGTTGGAAAGATCTAATAAGCATCTATCGCCAATAAGCCAGATCACCCAAGCTAACACCCAACTCTACAGTAAAAAAATTTTTAAATCATTTTAGATCTTATCTGATATAAAATGTGTTTTTTTTTCTTAATAGGTGCAGAGGCAAGAATATTATTTAGTTGTAACTCAACAAGCTCTTCTATATTCTTTAAAATCATTGGGAGTGATGCAACAACTAGGAAATTTGATGCTCTATGAACTGATGCCGAGAAATGTTGAACGAAGATTCTCCACAATGCTTGCCCGGCATAAATGAATGGGTTTTTCTGCACCATTAAGTCATTCTTTATAGAAAATGGATTCACCAGGAAAACACACAAGGAATAACCCATGGAGACTACTTGCATATGCAAATACATTAAACATCTCTAAATTAAATATTTCTGGGAAACAAAAACTGGTTTCTTATTAAGTGGGATCACCTTGAAATTGTGTATTACGACTTGCACAAATCAATCAATCCATCACTGGGACTGTCTAGCAAATACAATTTATGAGATTAAGTCGAACACCTAAGAAATAACGTGCATAATACTCCTCCACATATGAAAAAGTTATGCTACTGCTTGAAAATACTCATCCACATGTTGCGTCGCTGATCAAAACCTATTTGGGAACATTCAGTTGGGAAGTTTTTCCACAACCAGCGTAATCAACAGACAATGCTCTTTCTGATTTACTTATTTTGAAAGATGAAACATGACTTTTCTAAGCAGTGCTAGTAATATTATAAATAGTGATAGACGGGACGATGGAAAGGAACATAGGCTATATTTTGTCAAAATCGGACATTGCTGCATCCTCCCTCTTTGCTAATCCTCCCATATAAGCGATATACAGAATTTATCATATTTTTACAGCTTTTTGATGTACAGAGAGGAAATTTGATAGTAAGAAAAGTAACCATGATAACTTTGGTCAAAATTGTGGGAGGCGATGCTTTGCCGATAAACCATTTGTATTATATCTTTGCAACCATTTGAGGTACTGGTATAAAGTTTGATATACACTTTTATGGGATTGGGAGAAGTCTTATTAAGTTTCGTCATAATCGGAGGGGGCGATGGTACACCTCCCTATAAGAGATGAAAAAAATTGATTATATCTTTGCAACCATTTGAAGTGTACGATGGAATTTGGTATATGAATATGGTAATGGGATCGGAAGAAGTAAGATCTATTTGACAAGTGTGAAAAGATATGCTCGGGCGAAAACGCGTATTCAGCTATTATTATATGTATTCTTGATCAGCATTAATAGTCGATAGTATGAAAGTTGAGAACTGGAAAACTATAAGAGATAGAGTCATCAAGTTTGAATATTTTTCGCTCTTCCTTCATATCCGGTTAGGAACTATTCAGCACCTCTCCGAATACACACACATGAAGTAAAAAACATCATTCAAAATCAACTAAACCCAAAAAAGGCTGCAGGTAATGATCTTATTTATCCAAAAATGATCGTGGAACTCCCCAGTCCAGCTATTAATTATATTACCAAACTTTACAATGCCATTCTAAAAAGTGGTGATCATTGTCATGATCAAGAAGCCCGAATGACGACTCACATTGGAGCGAAGAAAACACAAATTAAGCGGAAGGCCAACTCCTTGGCTTATTAATTCACGATCACCCTTAAATCTGGATTACAAGGTGTTGCTTTGTAATAAAGCCTTTTAGGTTATCTCAAAGTCGATCAAATTCGACTTCAGTGTTCTATTTTACATGAAACTGTTTTAAATTTGTGGTTAATTAAGCTGGATATGCCAAATTTGTTATATCTTACATTCATCCCAAGAAAATATTACAAAAAATTGTAGTTTTGTAGGGTTTCTCAAAGTCTCAACATAAATAAGCAACTCATCGCATTCTGAATCAGCCTTGAAAAAGTATTACATTGATTGTAAAATAAATTTTGTTTGTACAAATGAAATTAGCTTGAGAACTTCATACAAAATAACATGTCTATATCTCCAAAACTAAGCAACAAGTGTTTTCAACCACTGACAGTTGAAGTTCAAGTCTTCTCCTATCGAGCTGTTGACGTTCATATTTACCCAAAAGAATCGCCTTACAAACTTTCAATGCGTTGCAAGTTTCGTGACAAAACTATGACACTACTAACACTTTGGTTGTGTAGAGTACTAAAACAAAACTGCTCAAAGTTTTTACATTTTAATTTTAGTTCAGTTCAGTTGAAATGTTTTTAACACACTGACTGGCGGAATGTGAGAAGAATGTTTTTTTTTTTAATCTTTGCTGGCGTTTTTTTTTTTCTTTTTTGTTTATTAACAATTTGAGGAAAAAATTTATTCCAATTTATTTCAATTAACAACAACAATAAAAATATGTACACACACACAGAGACACACAATGAATATACATACATGTAAAGTGGTACACACAGATACACACACACACAGATACAGCCTCGAACGAAAATTGTTTATTAGATGCTTGGATTGCTGCTGCGGTCGTTTCGAGATTCCGTTTTTTTTTTTTCGCTTAATTTAGTCGTTTTTGCTTTTGATTCTTTTGAACGTTGTTCGGTTTGCCACCACTTTAGTAAAATATCTGAGCAGCTACACAGATCTGCGTTTGTATTTGTAGCTGCCTATCCGTGGTTAAGTGTGTGTGCGTGTGTTTGCAGCAAACGCCCTGCAACAACTATTTTAACGTATGCGCTTGTTCGACTTCGTTGTCGACGATGTATCTGCCACTCGCGTCGCCACTTTCGTATCTGCTTTTTCAATGTTGAGATACAAATACAACAAAAACAACAACAACAACAAAAATTTCTTTTTGCGGCAGCTGAGTATCAAATCAGAATCGCAAAAATTTAAGAAGAAGCAGCCGCAGCAGCAGCAACAGCGTAGTGCAAAAAACATAAACCACAACAAAAACAATTAACACAGCGTATTAAAAAAAAAAAAGTTATAAAAATTTAAATAAACAAATTAATTTAATTGCCTTTTTTTTTTGTACTTTGCCAATTTTTGTTTAATTCTTATTTATTTATTGATTTAATTTCTTTTACTCATTTTCTGTTTTTTTCGTTTTGTTGTTTTTGTTAAAACTTTGTTCCACCATATTTACCGTTAGCTTGTTAAATGCTTCTTGTTACAACACTTAAATACATACAACTACTACTGCCAAATGTTGTTGCTTTGCTGCCACGAGAAGCTGTGGCTCTGCTTTGCATTTGCTGCTCTCTTTTGATGCTGCTGCTGCTGTTGCCATCGTCATCAATTTTGTCACCACTGTGCGCTCTTTATCTCCTTTTGGGTAATGCATGGCGCTCACTAAAAGTAACAGCAACGACAACAACAACAACAACAGCAACAACAAAAATAATAGAAAATTGCATTTGCGGATGCTGTGCACAGCATGCTATTCTCTTTTCTACTCATACAAATGCATGCTCTTATTGTTAAATAACACTCCACTCGCTCTCTAGCTCTCGCTCTTTATACTTAGTAAATTATTTTGTGGTTGTTGAACTTTTTCTGCGGGCGAAAAAGGCAAAAAAAAATAAAATAAATAAATAAATAAAATATTTTTAGATTAATTCAAAGTTTTTTGTTAATGAAAATTGATTTCGCTTATTCCAATGAAATAGTGCAACAAAAACATGCACCCAAAATTTGCTTTAAGATTCTTTTAGAAAATGTGCCCCTATTATTGGCTTTGTTGATCAAAAATTAGCTGAGCTAGGAGCATATGATGCGGAATCCGTGGTTCTATTTGGTTAAATTTGGGATATGACTTAGGAAAGATTTAGCAAAATTAAAATAGTGGCATAGACTCTCTAGATGTCGCACTGTTACATGTAAAAAGGAAACATATCCACTTTATTTCTTTCAAACATTAAATATAATTTCCAGGACCACTCAAAAATATTATTTCTAGTTTCTTATACTACTTTGTAGCAAATTTCGTAAAAAACCATATTAGAGACAAATTAAGGTAAATTTACATGAAATATTAGCGTTCCCGGTGTGGGATTCCACATCTCGTTTTGTTTTTCGTTCATATTGGAACTTGGCACTGCCTTTTTTTTCAGTGGAACATATATTTCCTAGTGCTCTTTACATATAACTAAGCTTGTCCATTTGCATCAAATAGATTTAGATAAACCATATCACTATTAGGATTAAAATTAACACAATTGTTGGTTTAAATTTCGTTGAGAGTAAAGTGCCGTTATTTGCTTCCAATCCGGCGCAATGTCTAAATCTTCCCAATTTTGTTTTAATTGGAAATATTAAATTCTCCATTTATTTTATCATAAAAACCTTTAACGGACTATTTCGAATATATATTTTTTTTTTTTTTTTTGAATAGTCAAATCAATCTAGCCAGTGTTCGTTTGTTTAAAAAAAATTTAACAATTTATAAGAAACTTCTGTCCACAAATAAAAGAACACAGAATGTACCAGTTGTAGTCTGCTATAAGTATTTTGTTTAGCCCCTATTTTGCTCGATGCCATTTAATTTTGTAACAAATCGAACCAATCTGTGTTCAAATGTTGTTGAGAAGATATGATGTATTGTTGTTCTCCCAATGTTTATCTAATCTAATTCCCCCAAAATAAATTATAACTAGAAATGTCCAATTTGTTTCAAGACTATATCTGAAAAATCCAAGTGGAACATTCACTTTCCGGACTATATCCCTATATTGCAAGAAAACGCACTAGACTGCTTACAGCAGTGTCATTTCTACGGAAGATAGGTTAAGATAGGACATTGGTTCATTCCAACCTTACAAATTTATTTATTTATTTTTTTATTACAACTACATAAAAACTAAACAGTTGCTTTAACTTAATTATTTAACTTATTATAGTTCTCAACTAAACATCTTCTTTCAAAAAATTATGCGCTAAATAAATAAAGTTAACAAAACTAGAAAACACGCTTACGACCACCCAGACCCGTTGAAGGATTTTTGTTTGGTCGCCCAGTTGACCGACTGTGCCTCGACTCACAGCCAATGAGTTGTTAAAAGCAGTCGTAATTACAAATAAAAAGATTAAAATGAAAATAGATTGAAACGGAAGATCAATAAGTTTTAATCGATCCATATATGGAGGAAGATGTATATCAGAAGTCCAATTGAGGTTTCTGAGAGCGAATAACAGAAACTGTTTTTGAACAGATTCGATACAATCTTGGTGAATTACATAATGTGTACCTTCGGTACAGGGCCTAAAAATTTCTCCACTAAGGCTATGAACACCCAGAAAGTAGGTCATAATAAATGATTTTCTGCGATGGAATGTTACGCATTTACATTTAGAGATATTTAAATTAAGTACCAATATGTAACGAGTTCAAATCAGATTGTAATAGACTATGTTGGGAAACATCAGAATTTGACAAATATAGTTTGACATCATCAGCATACATCAATACATAGCATGATTTATTGCCAAAGGGAGATCATTTATAAATAAAACAAAAAAGAATGGACCAAGATGACTACCTTGTGGAACACCAGAAGACACATCTCTAGATTTCGACAAGCAATTGTTAAATAAGACTTTTTGAGACCTTCCTACAAGGTAGGACTGTGTTCAATTTACAAAAGAGTGAGGAAATCCAAAAGCTTTCTGTCCAATCAGTACTGAATAAAAGTTGATTTAATTTGGCGTTGTCAGTCTGACACGCAGAGGTGATTTACCATTTCCCACACGAGAAACTTTATCGAGCTGAAAAGAAATCTGCAAAGTGGAGTAATAATTATCTTCTGGTGATATTACCGGAGGTTTTCTCTCAACGGATATATTAAATCCATTGTCAACAAATACCAGATCCAGAAACTGACCGGAAATATTGCAAATGTTGTTACACTGTTGCAAAGACAAATCAGTTGGTATTAATTTAGAAGAATCATCAGTCATAAACCATTTTATATTGGGTAAATTAAAATCTCCCATAACTTTAATATGATATCTATCCCGTAAGCCTGTAGCTGTAAGCGAAATCGCTGTAGCATGAAGCAAGTAAATGCTTATTTTCGAAGACGGAGGGATGTATGAGCTAGTAACGTATATTTTTAAATCACAAAATGAACTTTGAACACATATAAATTCAATAAATTCAATATTGCGAATGCGAATTTCTTCAGCCGTCAGAGATGACTTAACAGATATCAGTACAACTCCCCCATATCGATTAGGAATGTTCAGAGAATATTTCAGAGTTTAAGCTATGAGATTGAAGCCATGTTTCAGTAAAAACAATGACGTCAGCACTCTCAGATAAGTTTAGTTATTAGCCCTCTCACATTTTGATACTGAATAAGAAAAAAAAGTAAACTTAGTTTTTTGGTATGTTGGAAGAAGAACCAGGTAATTCAACCGCATTTTGCACTAAAGCACGCTTATTTTTATAAACGTATTCATGCACGACAATGCTTTTAGGCCAAAAAGTAGCAGAAAGAAGGGTATCGAACAGCGATACCGGAAGAATCACTTTAAAGGATAAAATTGAGCGAGAGTAACTAAAATTAAATTTCGAAACCGAAACATTTGGTGAAGAATCTAGCTGTGAATTAATGTAAGATTTGATATCACCTTCTGCAGTAGTTGTTGCAAGGCGAGAAATAAATATCGACTAACGTGCAGCAACAACAGTAAGCCCAATAGGTATCTGAGCATTCGAAGAAGATACAGAAGCAGGATTGGCGTGAATTGCAGCCGCTTCAATATCCATTGAAACAACTTGTAGCTGCACAGATGGACTAGATATATTTCGAGACTCCTTTGGAGGTTCTACAACTGACATAAAATCAGCTGTTAGCTCCATAGAGTTGGTTTTCAAAATATGCAACTGGTGTAGCAAAAACCGGAGTAGCAATAGGTAAAGTTAGTGTTAACGGCTCCTTAGGCAGGAAAATCGTTAAAATAGGCTTTGCCTTGGGTGAATACTTCTTCTTACGTTTGGGAGAGGTATTCAGACATTTCATTTCGCTAAAACATTTTTCTAGCTTCTGACAACAAAAACTTTTCATTCGAGATTTTGTTTTTATATTGGCAACGCTTATCGTAACATGCCTTATTTATCAAAGTTTAAACGAAAAATAAAAAAGTGAAATAAAATAAATAAAATAATTAAAAAAGAAGCCTAATTTTGGGTATCACTGTCGTATGCAAAATGCAAATAAACGGTAAAATTACCAAACAGACAGACAATACAAAAACTTTAAAACTTTAAATAGAGTACAACAACAATAAATAGTTGCGTTAAACTCAACAACAACAATTTTGTGTTTTGGTGAAAACAAAACTGTAAAAGACTTATAGCAACAAATAAATGCCACAACCACAGTATAGAAAAAACTAAAAAGATCAAAAAAGAAGTCTAAGAAATAAGCAAAAATATAAAATACAATTAAAATTAATAAAACAATTAAATTTAAATAATATAAATATAAATAAACGCAAGTTTTTTAAAAATTATAAAAATATCCCACGATCTCGATGAAATATTTACAGCATTACTCTGTAGTAAGGTCTGAACATTTTAATAGACAGTGTTTAGAAGTAGCCTGGCACTCGGATATTTACCGATGAGTTGGATAAAAGCAAAATTAGCGTTTATTTCTTTCAATCCACCTCCTTTGCCTTACCTCATTAATGTTATAAACTGAAAAGAAAATGGTAATTAGTCACATAAGGACTGAATACTTGATGGATGAACCACTTCATAGTAATCAACATGCGTATAGGTCTGGCAGATGCACTGAAATTGCCCTACACCAACTCAAAATCTCAATTCAGAAAGCCATACAAGCCGAAGGACAGCCCTTTGTACAATTGCTGAGAAAAATTGTGGGTAAAGAAACCAGTGACTATGAGCTGGCTTACAGACGGCTCCCTAACAGATAAAGTAACTGGCGCAGAAGATTCGGACCTTGGCCTTAATACTTTGAATCGCTTGGGAAATTCCACAGTATCTTTCCGGCAAAAATATACAAGTATCTAATAAAAATATGTGCCCTATTCAACTTAAATAGAGGGTAAAAGAACCAAACATCGCCATTTTCCCCGATAGTGTTGGATGTAGATCAGTAAGTTCACCTATGGTCAAATCTAAACTGGTCAAGGCCGCTAATAATTAAAGCAAGCTGCTACGCCTTTTGTATCACTGGAGAACATTAAAATATGCCTCACAGATGCCCTGGAGTTTTTAGGAACATAAAATCACAAAAATTCTAAAAAGCGATTCTGTCTCTAGGATTTAGTTTTGGAAGTTAGGGAAGAGTTGCAAATCATTTTTAAAAATCCACCGAAGTGTGTGGTCATATTTTCATTCCATCACCAGCTTCAGCGATGCTCTGCTTCTGCACACAACAACAATTTTAAATCTGCAACTGACCTTAACTTAGCAAAGCTTTTCTCCATTTTAAACCATTCTTTCACCATAGAATTTTATGTATACACGTTTAGTATTAATGAGTATCGTTTAGTTACGGAGAAATTGAAAAAAGATATGATGTTCTTTCTCCCAAGTGTTATACAGCTGACATGCCGACCATCGCGGCTGCTACGTATGCCGACGAAACGGCTTTCCTGACATCCGACATCTCCGCACACATGGCTCCAGCTATCCTTGAAGGGCAGCTCTCCTCCCCTTTTCCATCTCCCGAACACAATCTCTTATTTATACCCCATAACGGTTCCGCCAATTCATTGTCAACTGTTTCCCTTAAAATTAGCAGATTCTTCTGTATAGATAGATTGCAAATAAAGTTAACCCAATTTCTGTTTAAAAAAAGAATTATTTTACCGAAAATTGTATATTCGTCTGAAGCACAACGCGATGAGTCGATCTGGGGCATGTTCATCCATTTATCCAGCTAAGAGCAAGTGGTTTATATTTTATGTAATTTTATGTAAGCAGGGTATACTGGATTTCTTGAAATATCGAAGTGAACGTTATATAAAGAAGGAAGCATCGAAGACCCCGTAAACTAAATATACTCGTTAAGGAAATATATTCGTCGGTCTGTCTGTCTCAGACAAATGTTGTCTGAATTAGTAAAACTTAAAAAAAAAAATTCCAAGCGAATAGACTTTCGTGGTGATGCACTGATACTGATTACTTTATCTCAAAATATTATTACTCAGAAAATGAGTTCAATCGAACTTCTCAAAGTTCGTCTGTCTCCCCTTTTGTATGAAAACCAACAAACAAGTCCTACAGATTATAAGATATTATTTTGAGGTTCGAATCCACCTTTTACGGTTGTCGCACCTATAATCTCTATATTTTTGGTGTGTGTTACTCCAATCATAATAAAATATTCCATTCGAATCCAAATCGGACCCCTAAAAGGGGTAGCGCTTCTACAAAAACTCAAATCGAAATATAGACGTTCCTCTGTCTGGCTATGAAATTCAAGAACTTGTAGAATATAGAAGATAAAGCCTTCAATTTCAAAATTGGTATTTAATGAAAGAGCAAACCTCTATTTTTGTGGACGAAAACATGTTGCTTCTCTTGAATTTTTAGTTAAAAATGCCAAATTGGCATTCACTTAAATTTTAATAAAATATTTCATATAGGACCACTAAATAGATTAGACCCTACAGCAATCTGTTGTCTTTATGGGTTTTAGTAAAAAGAAACATTTTGTTGTGGTTTAATTTAGCTTCCAAGAAAAAATTGTTTATATCTTACATTAAACCTAATAAAATATTACACACAGATCCAAATGGGAATATATTCCTGAAACAAATTTAGGGTTAAAAAAAAATAATAATAATAGAACATTTTATTTCGACCAATAATTTCTCTACAATAAGATAGAAGTAAGGGATTTCTTTTATTCGGACCATATCTATATGAAATTTTAATTCGAAATCTAAAAAGGCAAGTTCAAAAGAGTTCATATTACTATAGGACAGATTCGATTTGAATCAATGAGCTGATAGATAATATATATAGTACCGTACTTAGTTTGTTTCTCAGCAATATGTAGAGTACAATGAGGCAAACCCTATTATAAAACTGGTAGGGCCCCCTACTAAACAAAATGCCAATCAAAGCATTTTTTTTATCACTTAAAAAAGAGTGCTGAGCGCGCTGTAAGCAAATAATAAACAATAATGGGTTGATGACAGGAAAAGGGGCTAAAGCAACAACAACAACAAGAATAATAACAAAAAGAATAAAAACAACAACAAGTATAAAAACAAAAGCTATAGCAGAACAATAAGAATAAACAAAAGAAAATCGATAATACCCAAGATTGGCAAAACACTCATACCAAGATGCCATAAAACGCAGCTACGCAGATACGCAGATACAAATGCACAGATACAGCTACATACACATACATTAACATATACAGACGCAGCTACAGCTACACGTGACGAACAATAACAAAAGCAACAATTGTACACAGCAGCCCAGCCAAAAGATACGAAAACAGAGCTTACAACAGCTCAACAGACTACAGCGTGAGCGCAAAAGTATCTGTACGAATTTAAGAGCGCCAGCATAGGGGGTTGCTTCGAAAGAGCAAATGCGATAGCAGCCGCAATTGTGAGAGCTATTGGTTGAGCTATTGCCATTTATCAGCAGTAGCAGCGCATAGCTTACTACCACCAGCATTATTAACAACGTCAACGAACAGCGCTGCCAAACAAACGAATTGCAGATACAAAAGTATCTGCAGCATTTATAGAGATTAAAAACCAATTGTCAGCAAAAATTAAGAAAATTATAAGCAAGTACTAAACTGAAATAAGAGATTTGACGCGCTTAAAAGAGTAAAACAAAAAAAAAAACAAAAAAAATATAAAAACAATGTAGATACATTTTTTTTTTTATCAATGTTAGCAAAGATGATGACGACTTCAGCCGCTGTTGAAAATTTTGCTGATATTTGCTGTTGTCTTTTGTTGTTGTTGTTGTTGTGATTTTCTGTGGCAATGACAATCGCAAGTCAGTCAGTCATCAGTCCTCCATAGCACACATTTAACAATGCGAACAAATACAGCAGCCGCAGATACACAGATACAAACAACATCAACAGCGCAGATACACAACAGGGCAAATATTCAATTTGCTGCAATCAACTTTATTGCTCTGCTTGTTTGTTTGCTTTAATTCTTTATTTTATTTTCAATTTTTATTTTTTTTATTTTCTTTGCCTACGATGTCAGTTGTTGATGTGAATCTGAATGATGCTGCCTTGCTCTGGTCATCAGTTAAATGTAAGCAGAAAATATTACAACAAATAATGAAATATCTGAGTTAGTTTTAATCATTTGGTTGGTTATCATTAGTTATCAGTAGCATTTGTTGAAGTAGTAGTCGTGTAACATACGCAGAGATACATATTTGAGATACATATTTGACATTGAGATACAAACTAAAATGATTAATCAAAATGTTTTTATGGTTATACGAACATACATAATTTTAATTAACAAAATTTGTATGTGACATATATTCCTATCTTTATTATGCGGCACTTCCAGTTAAAATTTTCATGACAATGGGTCCACTTGAAGCAAAGTTTACCGTCTATTTATATCAGTTTATACATTGTATAAAATAAAGTAGTTCAACAGAGTAGACTTGTATCTAAATAATACTTTTGAATGGAGTTATATGATATAAGTGTTGATTAAAATCCAGGAATATTAGTTCGGCGTCAGGAACAAGAATTGGAAATTTCAAGAACAAAAAAACTGCAGCCTAATGACCATGCACCGCAACGGGAGTTCACCAACCTTGGCGATGAAGCTCATTTTCTCTTTGAGGGTTACGTTAATCGACAAATTGGCTGCATTAAAGGCTTAGAGAACTCATATGTGATTCTTGGAAAACAAATGCATCTTGACAGGCATTTACCGTTACGGGTGTTCGATATTACAACATAACCGAGTTCTTTCTGCCTAAATTGGATAATATTGATGTGGATGACTTATGACTTGAAAAAGTGTGATTTCAAATGGTTTCAATAGAACGGTACGACATACCACATAACGCGTTTGGTCTGATCTCTCATTTCGATGATCAGAATTGTATCTGTTACTGAATTTCCAAAGCATAGTGCGTATGTCCTAAGCATTTTATGTTTCAATAAAAATAAGAGGTAGTTGCTACGACACTCTCCCTGTCGGCACGACTCCACTTCGACCTGTCTGAGAACCCATTTGGTCTTTAGGGAGTTAGAGCCACAATTAATAGTCTGAAGCCCGGGTTTAAGGCGCTGCCGAGAAGTGTTGTCCTTAATATGGTGTCGACTTTCAATGTCGTACTTGGAATATTCCGACTGGTGGAAGGTAACAGTCATCGAAATGATTACCGAACCTGGCCAACCTTCAATTTCGAAGATTTAGAAAAGATTGTTCATTGCTAGGTTTGTCATTACCAATAGTTTGGCTTCCGCTCTGGCCTTGGAACGGTAGAACAAATCTACAGAGTCACCGACCACATACTACGAGCATTCGACCGGCGGCAGTATTGCAATGCCATCTTCGTGTTCATCGAGCAGGCATTCAATTGAGTTTGTTACCCAGGGCTCCTGCAAAAGGTGAAAGAGAAACTGCATTCGCTCTGCTACGGACCTAATTGGAGGACCGTTCCTTTATTTATTTATTTATTAGGGTCAAAGTCAGGCCAAGTCAGTCTTCCATTCACCCAGCAATCGGAGGAGTGCCACAAGTAAGCTTCAGTTTATATGCAGCATAGATGCTTCATCTTGATTCAAGCTCCAGTCGCATCACTTTTCTTGGCCTCATATGCAGATAATATATGCATATTGCCTCTGCAAAATCACCGCAGGTGGCTGCTGATATCGTACAAAAGTACGTAGTTACTCTCGCTGACTGGGCCAATAGTTGGAACGTGAAGCTTAACAGTCGAAAAAGCGCGAACTTGTGCTTCAGCCTTTAAAACAACACAAATAAAGTGCCATGGCCGAGACACAAAACAACTGTATCCCCTTGTAAACTTTTTACGATGACCTCAAAAAACTGTTTACAACACAAATCTAAAAGCCAAATGGAAAAGTTTTTTCGCCGAGACACTTCCAATAGATTTTTCGGAGAATAAGCTACTGAAACGCGACATATACAAGCCCATAGAATGCATGACGCCCGCAGAATAATTGTTCAAATAAACTGTTAGACGTATTTAATAGGGCTGTCGATACATCAGATCTATTTATTTCCACAACATTTTTAAAAATCGGAAACGTTCCACACTTCCATCTGAAGTAATTGAACTATTATGTTGCAGCGAACACATAGATGAATTTCACCTCAGCAGCCAAGATGATGTAATTAATGAAAGTGAAAAGGTGGTAGTTGAAGAATGAAGCGAAAGTAAATGTAGCAATGACGATATGATAGCAATGACATATGATATTTAAAGAGAAAAGGAGGAAGAACGAATTATTTAATGGCGAATAGATTTATTAATACTTTTAGCTACCATTCGCCCTCTACGTCCTGTTTGAGAACATCATTAGTTGTTTAATTTAATTAAAAATTTTATTATTGAACAACAATTCAATAAGAAGACAAATGACAAAATGTTATTTCGAGAGAGAAATGTGAATAGCTCATTTATTTTATTTCTATTACTTGTAACATTCCATTCAACTTTGGATTTACAGTTCGCTAAAGAACACAAAGTCACATGAAAAAAAAGTTCCTAACTAATACATATATGGCCATGTATTTTTTTCGTCGTGAGTCAGCATCCAAAGTCATAAGTAACTGATTGAAAGTAACTGATTGAGCCTGATCGGGCCCAAATGTGGCGCGACGTGTCATTCTACAATTAGGGATACTCAACCTGATCATGTTTAGGGCCACAATAAAATTTCTACACAGATCGTTTAGAAAATTTCTGATAGTGTGTCGAATCTAGATGAAATTGCCTGACCAGGCCTCGGATACATTTGTTGCATCTGCAAACCGAGCAACTTCAAGTGATGTCGGTGGGCAACAGCTCTATTATGGCAAAGTCTCTGAGTAAACGGCATGATGCTATCATGACAGGCACAAGTAAAAACTATGTAACGGTGCAAGGTCTCCGAAGCCCAGTATCAACGTTTGTTTAGGGTTAGAGCATCGGAATAATTTCTTTTACATCTGCATCAAATTTGAGATAATGAACAATCCCAAAAGCATATATGATAACATTATGGAATTTTGCAATAGTTGCTTTAGCATGGTTATCTCAAATTAAGATTCTAAGCGACTTCCTTAGAACGTATGTAGTACTTACGCTAAAATGTTAAAAAATAAGATGAAAAAAAAAGTGAGCTTTCATGCATGTCACCAAAAGATAAATGATTTTTCCAGGTATTTAGTGCAACTGAAAGAAAGATCTAAGTATTTAGCTTTATTGCCAGAAACTAGAAACTTTTCTTGAGTAAAAGTAAAATAATCTTTCTATCATAATAGGGAGTAAGAGCTTAGAAAATATTTTGCTGACCAAGAAGACATTTCTTGAGTATATTGTTAAGAAGTCTGAGAGAAAGTCATTTGAACCTGGGAAGAAGAACGTTCAATGCAAGCCCTTGACCGTTCCTTCGTTCCACCTTTGCAAATAGAACTAGAATTTGTAAAGCAATATATTAAGTGTTTGAATAAAGATGGAAATTGCTAGCAAAATATTGAAGAAATATTTGCCAAGGTTTCAGCTGGGAAGTTAAAATAGCCATAAACAAATAAAAATAAAAAAAAAAAGAGATGCGTGGCTTTGTTTCAAGAACGTAGTGGAATATTTCTTAGAAAATAATAAAAGTTTAAATAACAAACAAATATTAGCCAATATGATTCTACATATTAGATACATATATGGGTTACTTGATGAACTTAAAGCCAAATTTTTTAAATTCTTAGGAAGATAACTTTTTACAAAATCTGAGTGACTTTAGTGAGAAACAAGGAGAACGATGCCATAAGGTTATCAAAGAAATGGAACGACTATGTCAAGGTATGTGGAGTACAATTCTGATGGAAGATTTTTGCTTTATGCAAAAAAGAGCGTAAAAAAACTAAATTTGCAACGTTTTAATGTTTAAGAACGCATTAACACAGTAAACCAAATTAAAGATATTCTTGGGTAAAATTCCGAATACCAGACATAGCCCCAATATACTAAATAGCTTGTAAGCACGGAGTAATGCCATCAAACAAATGCCTAAACTTTATATTGATTAAAATCACAGACATTAAAGTATGATTGACATTCTAGTACATTTCCCTACTCATTCGAAAGATATACAGACAAAATCATATTACATTTACTTGTAATAATACGTTTCATTAGTCACCCTGTATAAATAAAAGCTTATATAATCCAAATACAAACTTTAAATATTAAATTTATCTTATGTACTTTCAATAATATGTAAAACTAATTTTATATATTGTACATAAATGAAATTAATTTGCTTTAAATTAATATTAATAAACAGTTGAAAGCATTTAGTTAGTTATTGGTTCAAGATGAAAATTGTTTATGGACTCAATTTTGCATAGAACAGAAAAACCTTTTCTCTATTTGCATTTCGAAAGCATATAACAGAGGCGCAAAATTAATAAATTTGCGGATTAACAATATATATCCATCCATCACAATAATTGCGCTTAATTGAATTTATAGTAATCGTATTATAGCAATCATTTGACAGACGGACGGACGGACGGACAGAACATACTCTCAGATAGATAACTAAGCTGAGCTGAAATAACTCAGGCGCAAAATAAGCATAAAATAATACATGAACTGACAAAACATGAACTAATAAACAAACCGATTAAACGCATACAAATTAAACAAAAGCTGCAGATACAGATACTAAATACGACTTAGCAGCTACAGATACAGCTACAGTCAAACGAACGACTGTATCTGCTATGAAGCGTAATGAATTAACTGAAATAATTATACGCAGTTGAAATTTAACTGAAGTAGCAGACGGGCTTAACTTCATAGAATGCGAAATTAAATTACTCAAAGCTGTTACTAATGGAGTGATAAACATTTAGATATCAATGCAATGCAATTATAGCTTATTGAGATACATGGCTGTGATAAAATATTATTCACACCTTATTTCGCTCATTTGCTACAAAAAGTCATTATAAAGGCATTAAAATATCAACATGCCGTCTGGTTGTGCTATTAAAAATTGTGCTAATTATTTTGAAGCATCAAAAAAAACCATAATTTGTAAGAAAACATCTGCGAATTAAAGCAATAAATCCGTAGATATGCGCTCAAAGTAAATGTGTGGTTGTCTATCTGATATCTGAAATATCATTTGGCTAAATGTCAAACGGAAGACAGTCAGAGTCAATGCGAGACAGACAGACAGACAGACAGACTATATGACACGCGCCGCTACAGCAAGCAAAATAAAATTAAACGAACGAAATAAATGCGATAATATTTAAATGGATTTTTAATGGAAATTGTTGAACAGACAAACAGAAAATATAAAACTGTGCAAAAGATATGCACGACAAACACTGGAAATATGTCTGTTGACTGTTACTCGATCCCAAGCTATATAGCTTTCATTTAAAATCTTTAAGATACTTTTGTATCTATACTGCAACTGACCTAACTCAAATAATTTTAGCTACTCATATAAACAATTTTCAATTGCTTAACTGAAAGGCGCTTCAAAAACTTACTATTGACCCATAGTAAACTAAGTTAATTCATTTAAATAGAACTGTACCAAAAGTATTTACACACTCAGTAAATAGTTCAAAAGTTCCAAATACTTTTATTATGAAATTAATATTTACTTACTGTTGCGAAAATAAATATACTTTACAAGATCTTCTTGGGGGAAAAAAACTGGCGCAGACGTTGCATTATTTACTTACTTGCATATTTTCTAAAAATTTTACTTCGTTTTTTTTTCTGCTACTTTTAATCAAATAATTTTGTATGGTTGGAAAAAATTGTAGCAGCTGCCTGTAGCCTCAAACTTGCTGTAAATAAATGCAAAATAATATAAAAGTATTTTTTTATATTTCTATATTTTTTTCTCCTTGGCTTTCATTTGATTGCAGCAGCCGCAGCAGCACTTTTGACATTTAGAGTTTCATTTAGAGTTGCAGAGAGTTACTTCTTAAGTCTCAATTGGTTAAAGAAGAGTGTTGTTTGAAAAGTTTAAGTCGAATTTTAATGGGCGATGGAGCTGCGTTGCTCTGGAAGTTTGAGTTGCATTTCGTGGCGTATAGCGGGTTAACTATTTTGATGAAAAAAATTTTCGCCATCATTTGCTACTTTTTGTTAAGACAAAACTCATTCAAAATATTGGCATTAGAATATGTTTCTCCACAGAGGGTCCTGCTGACATATTATCATGTTACTTTCCGTGTGGTTGGTTACGCAGGGGTTGTAAGTATAGAATGCGACGATTTACTGCTGAAAAGGCAAATTAATCACTACATCTAAATCTATTTCAGAAGATATATCAATGAAGCTGCATAGTAAAGCAAATTGCAGGGGAAACTTATTACATGAAAAAACTGTTTTATATAATATTTACATTTTATTTTAAATCCATATACCTGCTAGCAGGGGTTAACAAGAATCAACTATTGACATCTACATAACCAACTGCGCGGCCATGTCGAATACTATTTAAAACATCAAAATTGTCTATGAATTCATCACATAAGAGCCGAAATCGTCATTGTAGTTCATGGAATCGGAATTGAACCTGTCCAAAGACTCAATCCATTGCATTTTCGTCGATCATTTGGGCTTCAGGTTTTTTACTGCGTCAATTGAAAAACTAGGAAAAGGCGCTTCGGATTCAACATTCGATTGACATCATTAAAGATGCCAAAATGAATGGATGAGAAACTTCCTTTTCAACATTTTTACTGGTGACGAGACATGGAGTTTTCAATACGATCCTAAAACCAAGCGTCAAAGTGCCGAATGGAAGCCGCACGGTGAGACAAAACCCAAAAAATCAAGTATGGAAAAGTCAAAAGAGAAAACAATGTTGATTTGTTTCTACGATTCGAAGGGATTTATTCACTAAGAGTTCGTTCCACCGGGCCAAACAATTAATGGAGCTTTTTATCTTGGTGTACTGAGGCGTTTGCTTCGTCGTATTCGGCCAGAATATCGCAAAGAAGGAAGTTGGTGTTTATACACGATAATGCGCCATCTCATCGATCGACACTTGAGACCGATTTTTGACCATCAACCACTCGTCGTATTCGCCTGATTTACCTCTATGTGACTTTTATCTGTTAGGCAAGCTGAAGTTATCCATGAAAGGACGGCGCTATACTGATGTGGAGGCTATCCAAAAAGCGTACACCGACGTCGTAGAGGTCGTTCCGGCCAACGAGCTAAAACACTTGTTTCAAATGTTATTGGATCGTGCTAATAAGTCGGAGGGAGGTTACTTTGAATAATAAAAAAAAAAAACAAATACTCAATAATCTGTTATAGTTTTCATTGTATTCCAAAAGTTCGCACACTACAACGTTCTTTTTTGTTCTTAATTATAACTTTATAAACACGAACTTTCTAAAACTCATCTACAGAAACGCGAACTAGACTCATTACTAGAGATTTAAAATAAAAATTGCAAATTTATCATAAGTTAAACTTTACGCAGTTCAGAATACAGTCCATATCGACTAAATAATGGCCTTCAACCGTCGATCGGTCATCACCGCATGTAGGAAGGCCCACCAGCTGCTGTAGTCTTGTGCGCGCTGTCGTCAGTTGTTATGAATTCCAAGTACGCAGAGATTTCTCATATACAAGTCATACCAAGGAGTGGTCGATCGTCCTCTGTTTCGTCATTTGGACCTATATGTAAACTATGCATGCAGGAGCTCTTTCATCAATTAAAATGAGTTGAACAGCTCAGTGCAGCCGCTGGAATTTTATGCGCTGGACTATGTCAACGTCATCGAATAGCTCCTACAGCTCGTGGTTCATATAGAATCTAAACTCGTTGCCGGCTCTAATAGGTTCAAAAATCCTTCGCAGAATCTCCCTTTCAGAGACTTCGAACGCCGTTTCGTCTAACTCAATCAAGGCTCATGCCTTTTCGCCATACAGTAGGACCGAGAGTATCAGCGTCTTATAGATCTTTATTTTCGTCTGTCGAGGGAGTGCTTTACTTTTCAATTGCTTGTTCAGCCCAAAAAAACATCTGTTTGCAAGCATGATACTTCGCCTGATCTCCAGGCTGACGTTGTTGTTTCTAATTATTTCGGATACAAGATAGACGAGTTTTCTTCAACATTGAAATAGAAATTCTCCATCGTCACTGACCGTCCAAGACGCTATGACAGCGTGCGTGAAGACACCAAGCACTTCGTCTTGTCCTGCTTCACCGCTAGATCCATGAGCCTAGACTGTTTATCAATCTCTAAGAACGCCTTGCTGACTCGCCGCTCTTGTGTACCAATGATATTAATATCATCCACGTAACACTTCCTTTTGGAAGATCGAGCTCGACATATTCTGTTTGTATGCACACTGGCGTTGGACGTAATCCATTAGCAAAACAAGTAAGAAAATAGAGTCAGGCGTAACCGACTGTAAGAGGCCCTGTACCAGTTCAGATCGCCTAACAAACACATTAAATGTTTCCCGCGCTTATGACCACTTCTCACTGCGCGAATATGGATGAAAAGAAAAGGGGGGTCATTCAAATTCAATTGCTTATAAAATCGTCATTTATTATCCGATTTTGATGAACTTTTTTGATTTTGGTTTAGAATTTTTTTTGTGCCGAAGAAATTTTTACCCTAAGGGGTGATTTTATGGGGAAGGGGGGGAGACGCAAAATTTTAAAATAAACTTGTGAAATTCCGGAGCAGTCCTAGTCGAATGCAAAAAACACGAAGTCTCTATCTATTACCGTTTCCGAGATCCTTTCGTTCATACAGACGGACAGACGGACGGACGGACAGACGGACATGGCTATATCGACTCCTCTATCACTCCTGACCATAATGGGGGTAACTTTGGGGGGTCTCCGACAATTAGTTCTTCCTGTTACATACATTTGCACAAAACCAATAGGCTCTTGTACCTTCGGTACAGGGCCTAAAAAATAGCACGACAACGCAAAAAGTTCTTTTCTACACTGATACCGCATTGTGTGTAGGATAGTTGCAGGAATGCAAAGACGAATTTTTTTCCCAGAATACCTAGTGTAGACTGAGCGTCGAAAAATTTTTTTCCTATAGGAGTGTCGAAATTGGTTTTATAGCCGATAAGTGGGTGGTACTTGTTTTTGTAAAACTGACATGTCTTCAAGATTAGTCATAATGTTAATATTTGGTCACTGGTCGACCTTTTTGGTCTGAAGCCACACTGATATAGTCCTATTGGTGAATCCGTATATGCATTCATTGGACCATATCTTGTATTATAGTTAGTGCATCTGCTAACCAACTCTTCGCCAAACGTCTTGAATAACTCAGTTGGCTGTTCAGCAGAGCTTGCCGCTTTGTTATTTTTCAGATTTTTATTAACCAAATCAGCCTGTTTAAAATGCGGTGGCTCTGCAATGAAGCCATCATTAACTGGAGGTTCTGGTAGCGTTCTCTATTAGCGGCATTGTTTATTTCATCGCTTTCAAATAGGTAAGAAAATAACTCCTCCATATTATCAGTGATTCCTGTGTATCTGTAAACAGATTTCCGTTACGTCTTTACAGAAAGTTACTTCGTGCTTAAAACCTTCGGTTCAACCTTTTGAAAGAATTTTTTATAGGTCCAATTTAATATAAATAGGAATATATTTCCATACATATATAAAGTTCAATGGGGGTACAAGGTATTTTGAATACACTTTCTTCTTTTAGATGATTGTGAAGAGTATTTAAACTTCGATTCTATCGAAGCTTAAACTTTCTCCTTGCTTTTGTTTACATTAATATTTAAAAATGAACCCTATACGCTTATGTACGATTGTAGCTTTTCACACTTTGATAGAATTTAAAACGCTTTTACTCGTACATAATAATATTCAGATATAAACTAAGACACTCGGAACAAATTAGTTTCATTTATTATTTTAAAAGCCCATTAATACAATGAAAAGTGTTGGTATGTATTTTAGGGATTAAATAAATAAATAAAATCTTAAAGTGAATGGATTTAAATAATATGTTCATCTCTCAGTGATCGTCTTGTTTATCTTGGTGGAAGTTTATGCCAGATCAAAACCGGAAGCCAGTGCCTTTTCGCTTGGATTGTTACCTGTTAATATGGGATAATTTTCGTTAGAAACTTATTGTATTAAATACTAAAACAAAATTGTATTAATTACAATAAATGGACTAAAATGCGAAAAATAGACATGAATGATTTTTAATTTAAGGTATCCGCATTTTTCACGTTATTCTGGTAGATGGTCCAATGAAAACCTGATGAATTTTACGATTGAATTTGAATGATATTGCTTGAATCGGCAGTTTTTACTGTTTCGGAATTAAACAGATAACAAAAATTCATTTTGGTTTGCAATATTTCGCAGTATGTGACAAATTTTGTAATCTTTCTGAGTTTCTCCATTTTTTTAAAATAATGAATTCCGAATCTTGATCAAATCGCTTACCTTATTTCATTTTTTACTTCTTCTTATATGGTCTTCTAGTTTCCATTCAGATTCAGATTCGGCTACAAGAAGGGGTAGTCCATATTCAAATCTTTCTTACTTATCTTGGGCGGCTGTGCAGCTTTGACCTTAACCAAGCATGCTAAATTATCCTTAACGAACAACTAACAATAAATAATTCTCATAGAAGCTTACTTCCCTATTTCGCAACCCTCTTTTGAGGTCAATTTCTCGCCAGCTAAATCGTTCGACATTGACAGGTAGAGATGGTAATCCGATGGTGCCATGTCCAGACTATAAGGTGGATGCATACGATCCTCCCATCTGAACACCCGGAGCTTCTGGCGCGTCACAAACGAAGTGTGTGGTCTGGCGTTGTCCTGATGGACAACGATTGCCACTTCTGGGCGATTGCTGCCTTTAAATACCCAAATATCAAGTTTTTTTGAATAGCCAAGCTGCTTCAAATGCCTTTGAACGGGCATATGACTGATATTCAGCTCCCGGGCAATAGTACGGCTGCTACTATGGCGGTCTATCGCGATCACTTCCTTGATTTATCGACTTCTTCGACGAAAGGTCTTCCAGAGCGTGGTGGGTGCGTCTTTCACTTCCTTCACACAAGAACGGAATCGAGTGAATCACTGTTGTGCTACGCGAACATCACAAATATTTTTTACCGCTTGTGATGCGTTTTTGCCTTTCAGGTAGTAAAAATGTAAAATATGGCGAATTTCTTCCTTCGAGAATTGTCCAAGCGCAATGCTGTCAAAAGAGCGTAGTACTAGATACATGCACCCATACGACAAATAGCGCGACAATAGGTTGTTCCAACCCAGATCTAAAAGACACAAGAAGGCGTGCCAGACCTCATATTTTATATATATATTTTTGACAAGCATCAAAAATTGAGTTGAGACTGACATGTTGGTCTGTCTGGAAGTCCATGTGAACATCAGGAACTTATAGACTATATAATATTTTGTATAGCCTTCAAGATTGCATATTCAGACTCTCATTTTCACTCTTCAGATAACTAGTATTCAACGAACTCTCCAATTCTCTAAGAGGTGTCCCATATAAGCCTGTCTCTCATATTTTAGTTATTGTAAGAAATAATTTTGTTGCAGTTGTTAATTTAATTCAATATCAATATTCAAGCAGCCCTCGTATTTAATGCTCCTTCTTCAAGCAACTCCCGCTTAAACTCTACGCCAAACTGTGAAGTACTTATATTTCAATGCATTACTGTAGCTACTTCATTTCTAAATGGAATTTGTATATTTGTTCCATCAGATTTTTTTTTTTCTCGCAACATATTTTCCTTATTTAAGCATCTGAAATTTTTTCTCACTCCATTTTTCGCTAAATTTTTGCTTTTGTGTGCAAAAATTTCTTCATTTCATTTTATGTGCGGCGGTCAAATGCCAATGGACGTTCAATACAACCCTTGCCGCACCCCCTCCCGACTGAGTTCACTGCAAAATAAAAGCCTTTTTCTTTATTTTAATGTGCAATTTGGCAAATTTCATTTCATGATTTGATTTCGGAGTTCGAGTTCAACGCTGCACAATTTGATTGTTAGACGGTTGAATCAATTGAATTCTTTCTTCATTCATTCATTGCTCATTGCGATTCGTTCGATTCGATTCGTTACATTTGAATTTGAGTTAAAAAGCATTTTGATTTGTACGCTCGCTTTGCTATAAATAATAAACGACTTGAAACTTTTGCGAAACTCAACTCTTCAGAATTTGTGGTTGAATGGAAAATTGCACAAAAAAAAAAAAAAGGACAAATTAATTTTTGTGAATAAATTTTTATTTTATTCTTATGCAGCGACAGAAAATATTTTATAAAAAAGTTTTATGCTTAAGAACTAATATGGAACGCAATTCTTGCGAAATCTCGTTGCCTGTACTACGTGGATCAATTTGGTTCAATTTCCTAATTCAAATCGTCATCTTGGTGTTGGTGGTCCTCGTCATTAGATCATGTTTCTCGTTAGCTATTAATTTTTGTTTAATGGCGATAACGATAGCGAATACGACGCACGGTCTTATAGCGATAGCCATCCTTAGCCAGCTCAGCGCTCTTAGGTTCAGCAGCATCGACGGCGACGACAGCTTCTTCAACTGGCGCAACAGCTTCAGCATCAACCGGCGGCAGATATTCAGCTACTGGTGCTGCTTCCTCAGCAACCTCAGCTTCACGACGATGACGACGGAATTTCAAACGGCGCACAGTCTTGTAGCGGTAACCATCGGCTGCGAGCACATCCTTAAGCTCGGGTGCCAGCTCAACCTGCACAGGGGGCAGATACTCATTGACGGGCTCAGCAATTTCGGAGACATCACGACGATGACGTGCACGGAACTTTAGCTTGCGTACGGTCTTGTAGCGATAACCATCTTCAGCGGTCTTAGTTTCAGCTGCTTCAACTGGTGGCAGATACTCAACGGTTGGTTCAGCTACTGGTGGCAGATATTCCTGTGAAGGCAACTCACGACGATGACGCAATTTCAGGCGACGTACGGTCTTATAACGATAGCCATCCTCAGCTAGTTTAGCTGCTTCAGCTTCACCCACTGGTGGCAGATACTCGGCGGTTGGTTCACCGGCAACAGCCGATTCGAAGGCAACTGCTACATCCTCTGCTGCGACAAAAGCCGCCAAGCAGAGTGCTAACGAGGCGCAAACGAAGAAGTTCTGTAAATAAAATAAAAAGCGTTAAAATGATTTGAGATACTTTTAATTGCAAAATTTTTGCTTACCATGCTCAATCAAACTTTTTTCGCTTATGAATTGTTGTTAATGCTTTGCAGGTATTGTACCCAATGATGTCTTAGTTCAATTCTTTGAAAGTATTTATAGCAAAAATTTTTGCCGTTCATTATACATGAAAAAAATGTATCTTTTAGCATTCGTAATAGTGTATTAGGCTGCTACGCACTTGTTTTAGACTTGTATCTCATAGCCAAATATGTTTAAAGTGCGCATCAAAGCCATCAGCAGCTCATTAAAACACTTAACTTTATTCGAAGAGCCAACAACTACAAATTCAGCAAAGAAAAAAAAGATACATTATCTCATATTTCTTTTTTCTTCTTCTATTGTTTTATTATTATTTCCAAATCAATCGAGCCGAGCGCTTCCCATTGTTGCACGACAACGCACTTGAAGCGTAATAATTATTTTCAGAGCAGGTTTTCTCGAGTGCTTTCAGCACTTTGGCTATTTGTAGCTCATTTTATTTTAGTATCTTAGCTACCGCAGTTCATTATTATTTGGTTTTTCTTCATTGTCTTTCTAATATCTGTTCATCATGCTCCAAAATCCGTTTAGCTATTTAAGCATTTGTTACTTTTTTTACATCGAAATCTAATTTCATGAGGAAATAATCACTTGGGCAGCATGCTGCGTGCTACAAGCTACTTGAGATACTTTGGTTTTTTATTCTTCAACTCTCTAACACTCTTAACTTTTGACCTTGAATATATTACGTATATAGCCTAATAATTGCCTTGATTTTTTTTTTTTTTTGCGTAGAAAATATATATTCTGTAAAAGGATCATCATCATCTATCAAAAATAGTTCGATTACATAATCTTTTTTATTCTGTATTACGCAATTAAATTGTTTAATGTATCTCAACTGGTTTGCATGCTTTCAAATGCTTTTTAGCTCATCATAAAACTTTAATTTTGGACAGTCATTGAATTTTTTCGGTATGAATGAAAGACTATGCGAATTTTTTTTAACGAGGAACTAACAAAAGTTCGGTAAGTTGTGCTGGAAAATAAATAAAATGCTTATATATAAACATTTAATGAGGAAAATCTAATAAAAAACTGTTCTCCGGAGCCATCTCGTCATAATGACTCTTGCGTTTCTGCGGCTCTTGAATAGACGCCAGGCTTGTTCATTTGGTTGTTGATTTATTCCCTCTAAGTACGCCGCATCATGCTTCTTAAGGGCATTCCTAATTTTGAGAACATTTAGGTCACTCTTTAGATTCGCTGTTTGCATACAAATACCAAGAGGCGCCGGAGGAGCTTCGGAGTACCTTTGCTTGAAGAGTTCTGAACATTGTAAGATGAGACCCAGCAACAATGCCTTAGGCTTGCATCCCGTACCGTCAGGCAGATGTATTTATGACCTTATATAAATTGACTTTGTTCCACAACGATAGCGTGACTTTGCTGTTGAAAAGCCAGCCCAATTTGCGTATCCTTTCGCTGAGAGATTTTATTAATCTGCAGATATGGGTCTGAATAGCAACCAGTCTATCCAGATAGGCCATCAAGAATTCGTGCACAGGCTGGTGAGCCAGAAGCTGCTCCTAGACATAGACTTCCTGGCATTAATCCATGCGTCATTTTTCCAGTTTTATACCGATGTTCCAGCGTTTTGTAGATTACCCAAACTACCGTAGATATAGTTGGAGCACATCGGTAGCATTGAAGACACAATCACTGACCAGCATACTTAGATGGCTTTCAACCGTCTGTCGGTCATGACCGCATTCCAGAAGGTGCACCAGCGGCTGTCGCCAGTTATTTTGAATGAGAAGTATACAGAGATAGAGATCTCATACCTGGCAATTCCTCTCGCTGGATTTGTATGCGTTGGACTTCGTCAACCACATCGAATTTCTCATACAGCTTGCGGCTCATACTTGTCGTCGACTCTAATAGAACTAAAAATCCTGCGAAGAATCTTTTCTTCAAAGACTTTCAATGCCGTTTCATCTGACTCAATCACGATCCATGCCTTTCCGCCATACAGTAGGACCGAGAGTATCAGCGGCTTCTAGACATTGTTTTTCGTCTTCCGAGAGAGGGTTTTTCTTCTAATTTACTTACTCAGCCCTAAATGTTATCTATTTGCAAACGTGATTCTTCGCCTGATCTCCAGGCTGACCTTGTTGTTGCTGGCTATCACACGACAAAAAGTTGGTGCATACTCCTAACCAACTCTTCGCCGCCAGTCTTGAATTACTCAGCTAGAACCCGATCAGAACCTGGTGATTTGTTATTTTTCAGATTTTGGATAACCAAATCGACCTCTTTATAGTTCGGTGGCTCTTCTATAGTGCCATCATGAACTGGAGTTCCGGTGTCAATTCTGTATCGGCGGCATTGTGCGCTCCATCGCCTCCAAGTAGGTTAGAGTAATGACTCCTCCATAAACTCAGTGATTCCTGTTCATCCGTAACCAGATTTCCATTTTCGTCTTTACAGAAAGTTAATCCAGGTTTAAAACCGTTAGTCAGACGCTTTACCCTCACGCGTTTCGAACTCCCTTTTCTTTAGTCTAAAGAGGCGTTTCTCCTCTCTTCGTTTCTCTTGATATCGCAATTGTAGGGGTCACCAATTATTGTTTTGACAAATAAATTAAATGCGATTCTGTTTAACCTAAACAATTTTTGTTTTCCTCATTTACGAATGCAACATCTTTTCTGTTAGACGGAAACAGTAGGAAAGATCGAAAGGTACAAAGTTGTACTTTCAAATAGAAGGTGCTGTGCGGTCAATCATATGAAGGTCTGCTTTAGCCATTAACGTCCGTCCGTCGTAATCTTACTTATCGCTTATTTGGGAGTGGGTCAACGCCCTATCCGATTTTCACCAAATCTAAACATCGTTTGGACAGTTTTGCTTCATATAAGGAACATAAAATATAGATACATAGATAGATATATATACAACAGTCAATGTTGTTTATATAGATTTCAAGATTTATCCAAGTAAACCATCAATTGTGTATACCTTCACCTGGAATACAACTAGAATAATCATCCTATTCACCTGCTCAGTGGTTCCGTATTTGATCCTGAAGTTTGTGGCTTCCCATGATTTACCTAGCCGATAGCCAGCATATTTGTCAATAGTTTTCGCTTGAACGACAGCAGACTGATAGGTCGGTATGAATCAACAAGCGATGCAATCTTCCCTGCCTTATACACTAAAAAGATTTGGGCCTATTTCCAAGGTTTTGGCAAGTTCCCAAGTCCAAGAAGAGTATCGCTTTGAACTATAGAACTTTCAATAGGCAGTTGTCGACACTATCTTGACATGAGGTCTTTTTATTCTGTAGCACTTTGATATGTGGAACTTAATCTGCTGAATCTCCTTCATTACGATTGTACTTGAATCTAGTTTGAAGGTATGTACCTGCTTTCTAAGTCTTCTACATGCTTTGCGAATAAGGATATTTTAAAAAATTTTATAGACACAATAGCCAGAAAAAAATATTATGCGCATATTTAAGCGTATATCAAACTTTGGCCTATTTACTGCTTCCATTTATACAAACTGACAGATCGAGTGTCTCTTTGAGCTGATCAAAAATATAGATTCTATGTGGAATGTCTGTTCCCTTCTTCAAAAAAATAAATTAACTATTTTCATAATGTTCAAAAATTATATTCTGCAAATTGTTTTCAATATAGAAAATTGCATTATTCATTAAAATTTAATGCGGTTTAATAGGCCACCAAATAGGCCTCGATGGGGGTTCAGCTTGAACTCCACCCAAGATGGCCAGTAGACCAACTAAAACGAAAGCATGAAGATTTTTATATGTTGCATGAACTATTTTCATTTCTTAGTTACTTACCAAAAATTGCGATGACAGCTTTCATTGTTAAAAAGGTTTTGATGTGCTTTCGATGACTGTACACGATATTATACTCGTTTGGTAATTCAAATTGCATATTTTATACACTTCGAAGCATTTATAATCTAATTAAAATATGTATTAAATTGAAATTAGACACGATATACCCGAGTAATTGATTTTGCGATGCATAATTCGACATTAAAACTGTATATGTACATGCAAAACATGGTTAAATGAAGGGGCAGTGGGTGTGTAGCTCTTCTTAGGATTTTTTTGCATCTTTTTACGCTTGTTCTGTAAAATCAATGCCATAAGTATATTGTATCTAATTATTAAATTGGATTAAATTGGATACGGAGTTCTTAGCTGGCACATGTTGTTTTGTAGATTTTGGTTTTAAGCCATCAAAACTCCTTGAACTTTTTGGCTGATCCGACTGATCAATAATTAGAATGTCCTTATTGCCTTCGGAAGCATACAACATAGCTACCCCTAATGAATCCGATTCAATTATAACATCAGGTTGCACAGCGTTGCCGCAGGACTAATATGTGACTGTTTCTCTTTCGTGCTAATGCGAATGATATAGTACTGTTTCATATCATGCAATAATACTCGCAGCAACAGAGTCCACGCCGATCTTACGAAAGACACAGATAGAAGCTATTCCTGCAAATATTAAACAAAACACCCACAAGACAAGGCCAAACTAAACAAAGCCACCGTTAACCT